>VMDO01004822.1:94875-119809 GCA_007922755.1 Pedetes capensis | reverse complement strand
TAGTGCCACTTGCAGAAATAAATACAGGCCTGAAAGCCAGGCAGAATTGATCTGAAAGCCCTGCTTGTTTATTTCCTAGTCATTTGACCCTGGGTAAGTTATTCCTATCCACTTTTGTTTCCTCATCTGGAAAATGGGTATATTAATATATGCATTAAAGAATAAAAATGTGTATACAACTTCTAGTATAATGTAGGCACTTAATTAGTGATATCTGGGCCCTGTAATGCATGCCTTGGAGTCCCAGCTACTTGGAAGGCTAAGGCAAGAGGATCACTTGAGTCCATGAGAACTGGGCCAGCCTGGGCAACATAGTGAGACTCCCATCTCAAAAAAAAAAAAAAATCAATAAATAGTAGCTATATAGTATTCCCACAATACCACTGTGACAGGAATGGTCATTAAGAACATTTGCTTTGGTTAAGAATTAGCCTTATGTATGTAATTTTTAGACAGCACACATCTTTCTTTTGTGTATTCCTACAAAACTTTCAAATTATGCCTTGAAGATATTGTATCCACCTTGTATTTTTAAATTTACTATTTTCCACCCTACAGTTGAGCTGTTTGAAAACCACAACTTTTAAATTTATGATTACTGTTCTATTCTAAATATCACAGATATTTAGTGTGTCTCTAGAGAACATGCCTGCAGCCATAGCCCTGTGGCACCTGATCCCATCAGATCTCAGAAGCTAAGCAGGGTCGGGCCTGGTTAGTACTTGCATTGGACACCGCCTGGGAATACCAGGTGCTGTAGGCTTGGGAGACAGACCTGGCAACCCACTCCTAAAAATCAATCTGCCATTAAAAACCCTATGAACAGCAGAGAAGCACTGACAATAGTGTTTCCCCTGTTGTGTGAGTTGGATACCAACTAGAGCACCTAACTAGAGAACTTAGGATAAGAATTGATGCCAGGGAGGTAAGTTGTATTTTCTAAAAGAGCCCAAAACTATGTATATTGCCAAATTTCCATGTTTACACCTAACCATCCTATGAAAAATACAAGCAGGAAAATAATTTAATTCATCAGTTCAAGAGATTTTTGCTTATATTTTTCACAGTAAGCACATAAAGTGCCTTAAAGAGCTACAGCTAAGCACAGTAAATGTGTTTAAAGAATAGAAGCAAATGTTACTCCACAGATTTGGCTTGAAAGAAAGTAAAAGTTATTCACTTAGTCCAATTCAATAACTAGTATTCCTTCCTTCCCTCTCTCCTTTCCTCCCTCCTTTTCTTCCTTCCTTTCTTTTTCCCTTTCTTCCTTCCTCCCTTTTTCCCTTCCTTCCTTCCTTCCTTCTTCCCTCCCTCCTTCCTTCCCTTTCTAGACAGCTCAATAGTAAAGCTACCAGGCTGGGCCAAGCAAAATAAGCTGCAATCTACGTCTCCATTTACATGTCCCACTGCTCCCCTCCAGGACCTCTTCATTCCAGGTAAATTAAACCACTTGTTTCTTCCCTCTCCATACTTTTATTAGCCCTGATGATTCTGCATGTCTATGAGTCACTCCCAGCTTCTTTCCTGACCACCCCTGTTCAGTATCTGAATCATTTCCATCCACCCTTCAAGGCATAATATCTCAAGGACCACCACAACCACAAAATAATATTTTCCTCCACTTTCTCAGAGTTTTCTGTGTACCTTTCTCACAGCATATCACTTTGCTGTTGCATTATTATTATCCTATCACTAAATAGTAATCTCATTCAAAGTAGAAAGAGAAGATTTTAAGTCTGATGAATCTTGTCATCCCCTAAAGTACAGAGCACAGTATCTGTAAAACACTACCTGACATTTAATCAGGATCTGTTAGTAATTTCTCAAGGGGAAAAAAGGTAAAAGACCATTTTAGGCTATAAAGGCAAAGAAATGAGGGAAGAAACTAATACATTCACTCACTAGTTCAGTGCATGCAGTTCTTGCTATGTGGCAGGTATAGTGAAAACAACTTGTAGAGAATGGCAATAGTGGGAGACATACAGTGAGACAGAGGACAAACAGCTATGTGGAGCCTACCAAAGGTCAGGCTGACAGGAAGAGATGGCAGACTAGATGATAAGAAGTCTACATAATGATTTGTTATTCTGTATGAGTTATCATATATTAATGACATCATTTATAATGACATATCAGTTCATTAGTAGTATGTCCATGTACAGACATTGTTTCATTTAACTATCATAATAGCCCTGTAATATTTTCAAATAAAGGAACAGGTTTATAGAGATTAAGGAAGTTGCCCAAGTTTGCTGCAGTTAATACAGGGTATGGCTGGAATTCAAACCTCTGGAGCACTTAACCACTATATTATACACTCACTAAGTTCATAGATATAGGAAAAACTAGACAGAACAAAGTATGATTGCAGGAAATGTCCTATGGCAATAGCCTATTGGACTGACTGCCTTTGGAAGAGGACAAAGAGCATATCCTGAGAATCCTGCCCAGTGATTCCTACCTTCATCCACCAACCCAGGTTTTTAAAATTCTCCAGAAAATAACTAGCCCAATTCTGTTGTAGGTAATCTGCAACATCAGCAATGCACAAGTGGTCATAAGGTCTTAATACAAAGATTCAGTTTTTTTCAAAAAGATGTCTAACTAATTGGCATGATTTGGTGCAAAAAGATCATTACCCTATCAGATTAAGGAACATTTTCCAAGATGACTGACATTGGCTCTTCAAAACTGTCCATAATATGAAAGATAAAGGCCTAAAATCTATGTTATATTAAAAGAGATCCAAGAGGAAACTAAATAAAATATGCAGTCCTTGACTGGATCTTAGATTTTAAAACAAAAGAGCTATAAGGAACATTACTGACACAATTGAGGAAATTTGAATATGGACTCTACATTAGATAATATTATGGTATTAACATTGAAATTATGGGTATAATATGGCATTCCAGAAAATGTATAACTTCTTGAGAGATGATACTGAATTACTTAGGAATGCAGTGGCATGGTGCTTGCAATTTATCTTTAAATAATTCTTCAAAACAAACTCAAATATACATATATGAAGTGAAAGAAAAAGTAACAATTGATGCCCTTAATTGATGTTATACGGATGTTCATTCTCTCATCTATGAAATTTTTCAAATAGACAGTTAATAAATCAACATACTGGACAAGCAGTGAGCCCTTTCAAATCCATATGAATAACTTTTAAAGCATAAATGACTTACATACTAACAAATATTTATTTTCTAAATTATAATAAACTTGAAAGTTCTTATGAATGATACAGAAATATGTAGCACCCTCACTGGCTTTCATAAATCTTGAGGCAAATCATGTTCTTTAACATTTGTCTGAACTTTCAAAGCACAAGTAAATCTCAGCTAAAATTTCAAAACTGAAATAATTAGGAAACTAAGTAGTGAATGTTCAAAGCACTCTAATAGTTTCCTGCATTAATGGAAGAGCTTTGAAATGCTTAACTATAATATTCTTGTGGCCTGTTAAAAGGATTAAAGTTTTTTTTAAAAAAACAATCTGTTTTTAGTCATCTTTGCAAGAATGGAGTGAGGGGGAAAATTTGTATAAAAATCATTAAGCAGAAAATCTTTAAGAATTATACACTACAGAAATTCACTTCTGTTATTTTCTCCCTTCAGCTCTCCTGCACAAGAAAGGACTGAGGTTGTGCCAGGAATTTTTTACTATAAAACATTATGATGCCAGGGTGGCTTACACATCCAGACAACATCTGGCAAACTCAGCAAAGAGAATGAAAATAAGGAAAGTCTGCACAAGATGCAAGATGCAAAGGCTTGAATGTTTGATACTTAAATCATAATTTCTTTTAATGATGATGAACTCAGTTTAGAGACAGGAACATATAATTTCAGATCTTTATTCACTAACTGTTTCAAACAGTGGAATGAACAACAATAAAGAAAACCCTTTTGTCTCCCCATGCTAGAATTCTCATAATCATTACTGAATTTCCATTTTGTTGTATGACTTCAAAATATGTCTGAGAGCTAGTTTCCCTCTATTGCTATAATTGATTTTATAATAATTTCTATAGATTTCACATAATAGAAACACTTTTCAAAACATTTAAATATGTGATACTTCTATGAATTATTACCTGCTTAGATCTACTGTGACCCAACAATTCATCAACATGTAATTTCTAAAGTGCCTAATTAATGCTAAATATGTTAGGAAGATGGGAGAAGGACGTGGCAATTCACTCCTGAGGCAATCCCAACACAATCAGCCATTAAAAACCCTATGAAGTTCACTATGAGTTGGACATGACTTGACGGCACCTAACAACAACAAAAACATGTTAGGAAGGAGAAAAGTTTATTTAACCACATCCTATTTTTGAGTTTGTGTTTCCTTTTTACCATATATCCCAGTTGTAGCCACTGCACTAAGGTTTCAAAATCTAAAAGAAATCTATAGATCATCAAGCACTAACTTAAAATATACCACATATATCTCACTGTACTAGGAAAACAGACAATGACCACATAGTCACAGCTTTTCTCCAAAGTTTCCTTGGGCCCTTTGAAGTGATATGCTGTCCAAGAAGCCTTAGCTACTAATTTTCTTAGTCATTAATATAATGAAAAATAATGATTCTATCTGACAAGAAGATATCTAGGCCATAATACAAATGGTCCCCCTTTATGAATAATTATTCAAGATGATAATACACCATTGCTTCAAAAGCACAGAAAATCTATTTCATTTAGACGTCCCCTTTCTCCAGTTACCATAGTGCTGTCCACAAAAATATCTCTGGTTAAACTCCTGGGCACCTAAAAGAGTGCCCTGTGGGCCTGTTTTAAGTTGTATGTGGCCATGTGACATAGTTTGGCCAACGAAATGAGTTCAGTGTGAGGCATAAGTTTCAAGATCCAGTGCATGATAATAAAAAGTGCCCAGCTCTCTTCCCCTTTGCCACAGTGACCAGCAATCTCCACCTGGAGCTGCCTCATCACATCCCAGTGAGTCCTGAACAGGGGACACCTCAGAGAAGAAACCCTACATTACCCACAGTCAGCATATCACAAAAAATAAATCCCATAGTTTTAAGCCACTGAGGTTTGGGGGTTGTATATTAGCTACCACAGTATCACCAAGCCTATCCTGACTAGTATATCTTCCATATTTTGTTCAGGATGAATGTGTAAGACTCTTGAAGTGTGCAAAGAATAAAGATATCTGCTCTAGTCACTTACCTAATGAGTGTTTGTTGTGATGGTATGAACAGAAGGAAGTAAAGAGTTAGAAGAAACAATCTTATTAGCTGCAGAATCAAGGCTATGGATACAGGATACAAGGCAACACTGGGTTGGTTCCTTCCTTCCTTCCTTCCTTCTTTCCTTCCTTCCTTCCTCCCCCATCCTGGGAATTGAACCCAGGGCCTTGCACATGCTACCCAAGCCTTCTACCACTGAACTACATCCTCATCCCTTCCACTGACTTTCTTTATGGTTCTCTCAGCAGCAGTCACCTGTTGATTGATAGTCAAGTGCTCACATTATAGGGATTCATTTATCCTCCACATCTCCTCTTCTACCATCACTAAAACATTATTCAGTAAAAAACCTTCTGGAAAGGTAGGCATGGTGGCTCATACCTGTAATCCCAGTACTGGAGAGGTTGAAGCAAGAAGATTGCAAATTTGAGGCCAGCCTGGGCTACCTAGTAGGACACTGTATACAAAAATAAATGTCTTCTATATCAATGGCAATGAGTGTACCTTGCCCCAGAAATTAGGGAAATTCTCAACTGCTTGTTTCATGTCCATCAATAGCACGCTCCCTCTACATGGTAGAAGTATGAGCCCCCAACTTCTGGAGGTCTAACAAGTATCCAAAATTTTTGAACCCTGATTTGTCCTCAAGCCAAGGTCAATGAGAGGCCTACAACCAAGGGCAAGTTGGCCAAAGTTTCTTCCACCTTACTACCCACTTCTTGTGACCTTTCCTTTCCTTCTCAGTCAGAGAAATCCACTCCTACACATTTTCCTCTCTCCTCCCAGTCAACCTCTTGCACCCTCTCTGGTTTTTCAGATTTAATCTTTCGAAGTAGAAACAAACGGTAACCAGTTTTCGTAAGTCTTTGTTTCTGTTTCTAGTGGGGTTTGAGGTAACTTCAAGGAGAGGACTGCAATGCAGTGTGTTAAGATACAACACTGCATATTTGTATTGAATTCCTTAAGAAGAAATACCTGATTGGGCTCATACCGAGCAATCGGTAAACATACCAAAACCCTAAGTACCATGATTTTTAGCCTGGATGTTTGGCTAAAGATCACACTTTGATCCCTGGGTTTGTCACTTGAAGCCAGAGTGTCAAGGTCACATGGAACAAAGTATTTTATAAGTAAAAGGCTGCCTGTAGCCACTGTTGCCAAAAAATTGGCTGTCCTAATAAAAGGCTTGTAGATAAGCCAGAGAGCTACCCTAAACTGAGTTCAGTATGGTCACATGAAACTTGTTTTTAAAAGACAGTTATTTAATTTCTGTGTATAATTGAAATTTTCATTTCATTGGCTTGCAATTTTCACCCTTTGCTTGGAAGGGAGTTCTCCCTCTCATCAGAGTAGGGAGCCCCCAGTTCTTCCTGGGTGTTGATGTGATAGGATTGAACTCTTTACATCCTGCCAAGAGCCAGAACAGAGACTGACAAAATATTCTAGCAAACAGAAGCAGAAAGAAAATTGAAAGTGATACAGTGCATAAACATCATATGTTTATATGTTTTTACAGCTTCAAAATATTTATGTATAATTTACAAAAAAATGACTATCCTATGACTAGAGAATTTTCTTGTTTATTCTATGACTCTCTTTTATTATATCTCTAATGTGAAAATAATAATAAGATGTAGATTTCATAGTTGTGAAAGTTAAGTGATGTAAAGAATATGAAAAAATTCCATGAAAAATAATGTAATTCAGCTGGGCGCGGTGGTGCACACCTGTAATCCCAGTGACTCAGGAGGCAGAGGCAAGAGGATTGCAAGTTCAAGTCTACATAATTTAGCGAGACCCTGTCTCAAAAAGTAAAAATAAATGGGCTGAGGATGCAGTTTAGTGGTATAGCACTTGCAAAGCAACCCCCAATACTGCAAAAAAAGAAAAAGAAAAAGAAAGAAAGAAAGAAAGAAAGAAAGAAAGAAAGAAAGAAAGAAAGGAAGGAAGGAAAAAGAAAAAGAATGTAATTTAATAAAATTTCACCAATTTAAATTACCATTCAGATTAATAATTACATATTAAGAACATTTTATATGCCAGAGAATATGCTATATGCTAGAATTACAAAGATTAAATAACACATGGTCCCTAACCTCAAAGGGTTTACCATTTTATGGAGAAAATGATTTTAATGATATTTGATAAATATGTACATAAAGTCTGAGCGTCTACACATAAAGCTATTAATCCAATCTTGGATACATAAAAACATTTTGGGTGAAGTGATGTCTTAAAAAATGAAGGAAAATCTTAAAGAATGTAGAGTTGAAAATCCTCAATTTTTAACTTATCACATTATAAAGAAGTTAAGTGTCAGTTTATTTTATCAAAGTGTAAGTTATTTGTACCTTGTTGGCTCTATAATTACACTGAAAACATGTTTAGGAAGGGACAATGTCTCATTTGCTTTGTGTTCCTGGAGTCTACATGAATATTCCTTGCAAGAGATTGACCTCAAGTACTCTGAACAGAAAGGAAGGTGCATATAACTGCAGTATAACATTATAAAGACTTTATTCTTACTGTAGTGTCATAGAATTACATAATTATATGGCTGAAATTGGGGCTGGGATTTAGCTCAGTTGGTAGAGCGCTGCGCTACAGTCTCTGAGGTCCAGAGTTCAATTCCCAACACTGCAAACATGGGAGAAGGGCCTGGCAATCCACTCCCAAGGCAATCCCAAAACAGTCAGCCATTGAAAACCCTATGAGAGTCACTATGAGTAGGATACCGACTCCACGGCACCTAACAACAACAACATGGCTGAAATTGGAATTGATCTCCAAAGGCATTTAATCCACAATGCAAAAATAAAGTAAAAGAAACTAAGTTCTAGAAAGAACCATTCAAATAATTAATGGAGGACTCTCAAACACAGGAGTCTTACTTTTTTAATCATTATATAGTATAGTCATAGTTCTATGTGTTTATGTAGATATGTTTATATAGAAACTAATATGCAAATACATATGTACAAGCACATGCAAAATATATACATATACACACTTGAATATATGGGGATGTGGGCATACTTGTTTGAGAATTCTTTGAATTATAAATATCTAAGTATTTCATTTATGCGATGAGGAAAGGCACAGACCTTAAGCCCCTAAATTGTCAGAGGTAAAATTACTTTTTGTTCACAGGTGATTAGATCTTTGATGTTATTCTAGCCTAAAACATCTTATGTTGCAAAGAAAACTAATAATTGACAGGTGTCTAGAATAATGTCGATGAAAACCCTTCTGACAAAAGTAATATTCTAAATGGTACTTAGGTATTGTGAGGTTCCATAAACCGGCTCCTTGACACTGCAATGGACATCAAAATAGGATGTCAGCTGGGTACCTTGATGGACACTTACAATCCTGCAACTCAGGAGACTGCGGCAGAAGGATTGTGCATTCAAGGTCAGAGGTGGCCTGTGTAACTTAGCAACAATCTGTCTCAAAAAGAAAAAAAAATGAAAAGGTGGCTGGGAGTGCAGCTAAGTGGTAGAACACTTGCCTAACACATGTGAGGTTCAAAAACTAATACTAAAAAAAAAATCTGTGTCAATAGATATTTACCCTGGGAGAGGTTGAGGGTCATATGGCTTTCGTTCCAGACACCTAAATTCTGCCCTCACTCCATCACCTCTGCTCATCAGGTTGCTGGAGGAATGTAGGCATGAGGAACAAAACTAGACAGTGGATTATACTAACACTATTTTTAATAAGGGATTTTTACCCACAATCCAATCTAAATCCCCAGTGTGCTATCCTGGACTATGAGGAGGGGAGGGTGGGGAGCTGACGGTCCTGGAACTAAATAAAGCTGAAAACTTTATCTTGTCTTCTTGTCCCTCAAACACAAACACTTATCTCAGATTTTTCCACGTCAAAGCAAGAAAATGCTGATCCAGAGAACTTTGGCTACAAGAAAGAAAAGGTTCTATAGCAGGCCAGAAGAGAGGGCCTAAGTAATGCCTAGGGAAAAGCAGGCTTAGTCTTCTTAACCCACTCATCTTGTCTGAGCTACTCAGATTCTCTCCCTTAGTGATGGTAAACAAAGAATCAGAGTCAAGAGGGTGAGCCAAAGAAAGCAAGCCAGTCCAAGAGAAGGGCAGCCCCTCAACTACACACCAAATTTCCAGCCCCATGGGATAAAGAGCAATATCCCAATGATGTGATCTGGGTCCTATTACTGTACACTCAAAGAAGCAAGAAAGAAGAGTCACACTCATATATTCCTTTAACTAGCACAGTGAACCTTCTACCCATTAGTACAAGGGACAATAAAATCATCGCAAACATGCCTCTCCCTCTTCCCCAAAAGGGGCTGAGTAGTTGTGGGCTGGGGCACCCATGACCTCTTCTTGATCTACAACCAACATTTCTTAAGAAATCTGGCAGAAAAATTCCAAAGAACCAACTTTGAAATAGTGGCAATTTTGTGTACAAATTTTTCCATACAAACACAGACAAAGGAATCATGCACATATAGTTAAAATAGAGAAGTCAAATGGATAAATCAATTAATTCATTGTTTTTCTATTTTATATCATAGCCACAATATCTATCTATGCCTATGCTCCTCTTCTGAGCCTATTCAACTCAACTTCTTTGCACTTGAAATACTAGCTTATTCTCTTTGGAGGCTCTGCATATACTTTTTATGTACATACTCCACTTCATCTTTTTACTCTGGCAACTGTACTGCTGAATCACTGAAACATAGTCTGTGGTTTACTTATGGTTATGGTGTTACAGAGATGAATGGACTTGTTTTTATGCTTTTTGATGACATTTTTATCTTTCTAAATTCACTCTAGAATACAAATGTATTTATATAAAGCATCTACTTTTAAAATGGCAAGCTATGATCATAATGATAAAATTGCCAAAACATTCTTAAAACTAGCTAGACGCAGTGATGCATGCCCTATAATCCCAGAGACTCTGAAGGCTAAGGCTAGAAAATCACAAGCTTGAGGCCAAAGGCTACCTACACAACTTCTTGTTGTTGTTAGGTACTGTCAAGTAGATGTCCAACTCATAGCAATCCTACATACAACAGGTGAAACACTATTGTCAGTGCTTCTCTGCTATTCATAGGGTTTTCAAGGGCTGATTGTTTTTTGGGGAGTGAGTTGCCAGGTCCTTCTGCCAAGCCTACAGTACCTAGTGTTCCCAGGTGGTCTCCCATCCAAGTACTAACCAGGCCCAACCCTGCTTAGTTTCTGAGATCTGATGGGATCAGACACCACAGTGGTAAAGCTGCAGGCACCTACACAACTTAGCAAGACCCATTCTCAAAATAAAATAATACATAAAGGGGTTAAGGGTGCAGCTCAGTGGTAGAGCACTTGCCTAGCATGCCTGAGGCCCTGGTTCAATCTTCCAGCATGTCATCAACCAAAAGCAACAACAAAATATTCTTAAAACGATTACCCTTTTTTAACCTAAGATATTTATATTTAATTTTCAAAAAGTTTTATTGAAGTTTTTGTGTTTTTAAAATGGTGATAAGATCAATTTAATTGAGGTCTACCCTCTATTGGCATTCAATAAACTGCATAAATTTAAAGTTTACAACTTAGAAACTTTTGAGCTATTTATCAACATAATGAAGAAAATTTTTAAAAATCCATCACCTAAACGTTTCCTTGCATCCTTGTATAATCCATTCTGCCCCTGCCTCCTGACTCATTCTGTAGACAATGACTGTTCTGCTTTTACAACTAAATATAAATAGAATCAGTTTATCAATTTATAGATTAAAAACCTAATGGTATTTTGATTGAGATATTGAATCTAAATATAAGTTGCATTTTATATAAATGGAATCATATAGCATATACTTTTAAGGAACTGATTTCTTTTACTCGTCATAATTGTTTCAAGGACAAACAATGTTATAGCAGACCAATAGTTCATTATTTTTAATTGTTTAGTACCAATCTCTTCTATGGATATAATGCAGTTTCATCTGTTCATCTATCAATGAACATTTCATTTCTCTTTCATATTTACCTAGGAATATAGTGACTGAGTCATGTTGTATGTGTATAGTTGTATCTCGTTGTGGTTTTTGTTTGCATTTCCTTAATGATGAATGGTGTTGAGCATTTTCTCATGTGCTTGTTTCCCACCCCTATATCTTATTTGATGAAGTGTCTGTTGTTAAAATTTGCCTCTTTTCAGAAATCATATTTGTGTTCCTGAGGTTTGAGCGTTCTTTATGTGTTTAAACACAAGTCCATTACCAGATGTGTACTGAGAAATTATTTTTTTTCTCAACTTGTGGCTTGTCTTTTCATTCTCTAAATAGTCTTTTGAAGAGCAGAAATTTTTGTCTTGATGGAGTCCAATTTATAGTATTTTGAAAAAATGGATGTGCTTTCAATGTATCTAGGAAAGCTTTGCCTAATCCAAGGTCACAAATTTTTCTCCTATGTTTTCTTCTAATGACTCATACACTTAGTTCAACATTGAGATCTATAATCCACTTTGGATTTTTTTTTGGTGTATTGTATTTGAGATGGGTTGGAGTTAATTTTATTTTGCATGTGGATTCCCAATTGTTCAAGCATAATTTATTTAAAATACTTTCCTTTCTCCATTATTTGCATCTATATACTTGTAAAAATATTTTGTGTGTGTATATATATTTATTTCTGGATTTTATTGTTTTCCATTGTTTTACTCTTTTTTTCATGGTACTTAGGAGTTGAACCTGGGGCGTCATACATGCATACTTTGCAATTACTCTACCACCAGGCTGCACCCCCAAACCATTTTTTATTTTTTATCTTGAGTCAGCATCTCACTAAATTACACAGGCTGCCTCTGGCCTCACACTCCACCTCCAGAGGTGCTGGTATTGCAGGTGTGTGCCACCACATCCAGCTACTTTTCTATTTATTCCCCATTTTCTTGATCTCATTTTGTAAGTCATAAAAGTAGCTAGCATTTGTCTTCCAATTTTGTTTTTATATTTGAAAAGTATTTTTGCCATTCTAGGTTATTTGTATCTCCATACGAATTTTAGAATCAGTTTGTCAATTTCTAGATTAAAAATCCAATGGTATATTGATTGAGACTGAACTGAATGTAAAGACCCATTTGGGTTGAATTTGCATCTTCTGACTATGAATAGGGCACATCTTTTCAGTAAATGAAGTGTTAATTTACTTCTCTCAGTAATATTTTATAACTTCAGTATACAAGCCTTTCATATAGCTAACCAAATTTTCCCTATTTAGTTGTAACAGATGTTATTGAAAACAGTATTTTGAACTTTAATTTCTGATTACTTGATGTTATATATTAAAATGTAATCTATTTATAGTATATTCATTTTGTATTCTGAAAACTTTCTAAACTAACTTATTAGTTCTAGTAGGATTTTGTAGACTCAATTGAATTTTCAACATAGATGATATTTTTTCCTGCAATTAAAAGCAGTTTAATTTCTTCCTTTCTAATCTGTCTGCTTTATTTTTCTTGCTATATTGCATAAGCTAAACACTTTAAGTACAAACAATGTTGAATAGAAGTGCTGTGAGTGGACAACTTTGCCTTGCTTCTAGTATTAGGGAGAAAGCATTTAATCTTTCTCCATGCAATTTAATGTTAACTGTATTTTTTCATTGCTGTTGTTGTTGTTAGGTGTCTCATAGAGACCTTCATAGGGTTTTCAATGGCTGATTGATTTGGGATTACCTCAGAAGTAGATTGCTACATCCCTCTCCCATTTTTGTGGTGTTGGGAATCAAACCCAGGAACTCAGAGACTACAGAGCAGCACTCTACCAACTGAACTAAATCCCAGCCCCATATTTTTTCATGATTGGTTGGTTGGTAGGTGCCATTGAGTCATGTCCAACTCACAGCAACCCCCATAGGGTTTTCAATGGCTGATTGTTTTGGGATTGCCTCGGAAGTAGATTGCCACATCCTTCTCCCATTTTTGTGGTACTGGGAATCAAACCCGGGACCTCAGAGACTGCAGAGCAGCCCTCTACCAATTGAGCTAAATCTCAGCCCATATTTCATAGATATTCTTTGTGAGGCTGAGGAAATCTTTCTGTACTCATATTTTGCTAAGAGTTTAAAATTAGGAATGGGTATTTGTTTCGTGAAATGCTTTTAATGCCTTTATTGATATAATCATTTTTAAGTTTTTAATATGCTGAGTTACACTGATTTGATTTTCAAACATTAAACCAAACTAACATCCTAAGATAAACCCCAATGATTGATTTTATAGATATAGATATAGATATAGATATAGATATAGATATACACACACACACACATACATATATATGTAGATAAATGGATTCAATTTGCTATAATTTCTTAGAATTTGTGCATGGAAATATTGGCCTGTTGTTTACTTGTAGTATCTGTCATTTCTAGAATCAGTGTAATGCTGTTCATCTTGGACAAGCGTGGCAAAAAAATTCCTTCCCCTTCAACTTTCTGGAAGAATTTGCACAGAAAGGTATTGTTGTTGTTAGGTGTCATCGAGTCATGTCTCACTCATAGCGACCCTCAGAGGGTTCTCAATGGCTGATTGTTTTGGGATTGCCTCAGGAGTGGATTGCCACATCCTTCTCCCAATTTTGCGGTGCTGGGAATGGAACTCAGGATGTCAGAGACTGCAGAGCAGTGTTCTACCAACTGAGCTAAATCCCAGCCCAGAAAGGCATTAGTTCTTTAAATATTTCATAGAATTTACCAGTGAATAAGTATAAGTTAGAATGTCTGCCTACTACATGCAAGGTCCTAGGTTTGATTCCTAGCACTGAAATAAAATAAAATAAAATAAAATTCATCACTGAAGGTATCTTGACCTCCCCTAAATTCTCTTTGTGGGAAATTTTTAGCTATAAATTCAAGGTGATTTACTTGTAATTGTTCTAATAGACATAGGATTATTCAGGGTTTTTATTTCTTCTTGTGTATGCCTTAGTACTTTGTGTCATTAAAGACATTTGCCTATTTTTGCTGTTGTTTTAATTTATTAGAATAATGTTCATATTCTTGGCTTTTAAATATCTGTAGAATCTGCAGTGATGTCACTGCCTTCATTTCTGATATTGGTTATCCATGTGTTATCTCTTTTCTTCCTGAATCTGAATATGAATGTATTAATTTTACTGATCTTCCAAGAGCTTTTAATTCTTTTAATTTTCTTCAATTTTCCATTTACTACTTCATTTTAAATTTTCTGTTTTAATCTTTGTTATTTCTTATACTCTATTTGCTTTGGGTTTACTTTGCTTACCTTTTCCTAGTTTCTTTAGGTGGAAGCTGAGTTCATTGACTTGAGTCTTTTCTAAGATGTGCATTTAGTGCATAAATTTTCTCTTTGGTACTTAATAACTTCCCTTCCATTTCTTCTTTGATGGACTCTTGCCACATGTATTATATATTTTGGAATACTTGTGGATTTTCCAGATATTTTTGTGTTATATTTATCTAATTTAATTCCATTGTGGTCAGAGAACACACTTAATAGAAATTTTATCTTTTACCATTTTTGAGAATTGTTTTATAGTCCAGAATATGATCTATCTTGGTAAATGGCCCATATGTACTTATAAAGAAGGTGTTGCTACTGTGGAGATTTATATAAAGGTCAAATCATTTGAGCTGAGTGCTTTTATATCCTTATTGATGGCTTTTATGCCCTTACTAATGTTCTGTCTGCATCCTTAAAGTCTTCAGTAGTGACTAAACAACTCATATTCCTTAAACTTCTTGAAATTGCTGTAACATAGCTCCATAGAGGATGCGCTCATCTACTGTTCTCTAACCAAGAAGATTCTGTGTAATTCTACTATGAAACCAGTTCTAAGTTGAACAAATTTAAGACTGTAAGAAATAAACATGCAGTGAGAATATCTTAGCTAATAGTTGGTAATGTTTAGAAAACATGGGAAATTTTAAAAGAGCTGGACACAGCAGCAAGCCAGGGCATATAAACATGTGGTTCCTGATATTCAAGATGTAACACTATATTGTACTCAAAATGCACCCTTCAGGAGCAGATAGCAACTCTAGCTTTCTACCAAATGATTCTATTTGACCTCAGTTCTCTCCTTATTGGTTGTTTACCTTAATATTAAGTATTAAGTATTAATTAATTAATTAATTATTATTTATATATATAATACTTAATTAATATTAAGTATTAAGTATTAATATTAAGGTATTACCTTAATATTAAGCAAATCATTCTCTTTTTCTCATTTTAACTCATGGTTTCTGCTAATATGTCTTCTATTTTTTCACTCCTTCTTCTTTCTACTTTCTCATGGAGCATCCCTCTACTTCTGGACTACTGTATCATTTGTATTCTCATTTGTCCCTCTTATTCAAACACAAAAGGCTTGCAAAGAGGTGCTCTGACTGGCTTGTTTTTCATCATTTGTATAGATCATTCCTCCTGCACAGAGGTCTTATCCCTAGTTATCACATATATCACTAGTTTTTAAAGTAATTTTTAATTATCAGGCTTTATCTTTCATAGTTAAGTCACTATTAAGTATCTCCCATAAGAATGAAGTTTCATCAATGTATTAGTGAAAAAGATTGACAAAATGTTATGGTTTAGTGAGTTTTAACTTCTAAGCTGTAAAAGAATTATAAATAATTGTCTCAAAACAAGGATTAAGAGGATATGTACTAGAACTTTATACATAAATTTAAAATATTACAGCCAGGCTCAGTGGCACATACTTTTAATCACAATGACTCAGGAGGCAGAGGCAGATCACAAGTTTGAGGCCAGGGGCCGCCTGAATAATTTAGCAAGACCGTCTCTCAAAATACAAAGTAAAAACTGGGCTGGGGTATGGCTTAGTGGCTTAGAAAAAGCTTGCATGAGGCCCTGAGTTCAACTCCCCAGTACCACAAAAAATAAAATAAAATAAAACACATTAAACATGACCAAGAAAAACTGATAAAATAATTCTTTAGTACAAATGCTCTTTAATCATACCATTTTTACTTGCTTCTCAAAATTAAACTCAAGATCATTTATAGGAATACAAAATCATCAAACAAGGTAGATTCATAACATTCAAGAATTCAAACAAAGATTACTAGTGAACAATGAGTCCAGAAAACATGAATGATAATGAATGAGATAATCAATCCCAGCAGACTTTTTCTGTCAAAATTAACAGGCTGATTATAAATTTAAATGGAAATACCAAGGACCTAGAATGACCAAAATAGCTCTGTAATAGAAGAAAAAGTTGGAAGGCTAACTTTGTCTGCTTTTAGGAATTATTATTAATAACCAAATTGGCATGTTACAGGTACAAATATTGACAAACAGATGAATGTAATAGAAAAATATACTCTAGAAATATCCTCACATACAAATGGACATTTTTTATAAAGTTGTCAAATGAATGTAGCCATAGAAAAAATAATTTTTTCAAAAATAATACTGAAAGAACTAGATATTCATATTTTGAAAATGAATTTTCAGTTATACTCCTCACCATATATAAAAGCTCATTCAAAATGGATCACATACTTAAATGTATAACTAAAACTATAAAACTTATAGACAAAACCTAGAAAGAAATCTTTTTGACTTTCAGTTAAATAAAATTTTCTTAGCTATGACACCAAAAGAATAATCTATAAAAGAATAAATGGATAAACAGGACTACAACAAAATTAAAAATCTGCTCTTCAAAAGATAATTTTAAAATGAGAAGATAACCTGCAAGAAAATACTTGCAAAGCACAAATCTGATAAAGAAATTGTATCCAAAGCGAGGCATGGAGGCTCATGCCTGTAATCCTAGCAACTCAGGGGGCAGAGGCAGGAGGACTGCAGGTCTGAGGCCAGAGGCAGCCTACGTAACTTGGCAAGATCTTGTCTCAAGATAAAAATATTTAAAAAACAGGGAGTGCAGCCCCGTGGTAGAGTACTAGCAAAGTATGTGTGAGGCCCTGGGTTCAACCCCTAAGTGCCACAACATAAAAAGAAAAAAATATGTATCCAGAATATAGAAAGGATGCTCAAAAATTAAATAGTAAATAAACAAGCCAATTTTAAAAAATGACAAATGTTTAAAAAGGTGTTTCACCAAAGAAGATACATGGGTGAGAAACAAGAGCATTAAAAGATGTTTGATATCATTAGTAATTACAAAAATGCAAATAAAAACCATAAGATATCATTACCCATTTATTAGGACACCTAAAATTAAAAGTATTGACCATGTCAAGTATTATCAAGGATGTGGAACTACTGGAACTCTTATACACTGTTGGTGAGAATGTAGTATGGTGCAACTGATTTGGAAAATAGTTTGGCAGTTTCTCAAAAACTTAAGTATGCACTTATCTCATGATTCCACCATTTTGTTCCTAGATAATTACTCAAGAAAAATGAAAGTATTTACACACACACACACACACACACACACACACACACACACACACACGTCTGGGTCCCTGAGAGAAACAGAATCAATAGGATATGTACAGCTATATGAGGGAATTTCTTATGAGAATTGGCTCACATGATTATGGAAGCTCAGAAGTCCCACACTAGTCTGTCTACTAGCAGGAGAACCAGGCAAGCTGGTAGTATAATTTACTCCAGAGAACCCAATAGTGTAATGCTCAGTCTAAGGCCAAAAGCCCAAGCATATGGCAGGGGTACAGGAGACAGTGCTGGTATAAGTCTTGGAGTGTGAACACCTAAGGACCTGGAGCTCTGACATATGAGGGGAAAAAAAAGCTCAAAGAAAGATAAAGTTTGCTCTTCCTCTGCCTTTTTTTGTTCCATCCAGGCTGCTAATGGATTAGACAATGCCCACATTGATGAAAGCAGATCATCTTAATTCTGTCTATTGATTCAAATGATATATTTTCAGAAATACTGTCAAAGACATACCCAGAAATAATGTTTTACAAGTTATCTGGGCATCTCCTAACCTAGTTAACATGTAAAATTAACTATCACAGTAGCATATCCATATGAATATGTTTACACAAATGCTTACAGCATCTTTATTTGTCATAGCTGAAAATTAAAAGAACCCATGTATCTATAAACAGGTGAATGAATAAACAAACTGTGGTATATACATACAATGGAATACTATTTAGCAATATAAAGGAATAAACTTGATTTGCTACAATGATGAATGTCAAAATAGTAATACTTAGTAAAAGAACCCAAACTGAAGAGTTTATACTTTATTTCATTTTATAAGATTTAAGATTCTTAGAAAATTAGTGGAAAGGTAAATGTAATTAAGGGAAAACAGGACAGTAGTTTTCCACATGATAGTAAGAAAATACATAACCTGAATGAAAAACAAACAAAGGACCTGAGTAGGCATTTCTCAAAATAAGACATACAAATGGTCAAGAGATATATTTTAAAATGCTCACCATCTTTATCAATCATGGAAATGGAAATTAAAACTATGAGAGCTATGACCTCACACTTGTTAGAATGGTTATTATCGAAAAGATGAAAGATAACAAGTGTCGGAAAGGATGTGGAGAAAAGGGAACTCTAGTACTATCCATGGGAATGTAAATTAGTATATCTATAATAGAAAACAGTATGGAGGATCATGAAAAAATAAAAATGGAACTACTATATGAAACAACAATCCCATTACTAGTACATATTCCAAGGATATGGCATCAATATGTTGAAAAGATAACTGCATTCCCATGTTCACTGCAGGATTATTTGCAATAGCCAAGATACTACATCAACCTGAATGTTAAAATAAAGAAAATGTTATATAGGTAAGTTGGTAGGTAAGTAAGTTGCACTCTCTAACAACTCCAGTTCAATCCCCAGCACCACAAAAATGGGAGAAGGGCATGACAATCCAGTCCTGAAGCAATTCACAAACAATCAGCCATTGAAAACCCTATGAGGGCTGCTATGAGTCAGACCTGAATATACGAGTGTGTGTGTGTGTGTGTGTGTGTGTGTGTGTGTGTGTGTGTGTGTACATATATATATATATATATATATATATATATATATATATAAAAATACAATTCAGCAGAATACTATTTAAACTTACAAAAGGAAAATTTGTCATTTGCAATAACATGGATGAACTTGGAAGATAATTATGTTCAGTGAAATAAACTAAGCACAGAAAGGAAAATACCTCACGATCTCATTTACATGTGGAATTTTAAAAAATTAGACTCATAGAAGCAGAGAGCAGAATGGTGGTTACTAGAAGATAAGGAGTGGGGGTACTTGGGAGATATTGTCCAAAGAACTCAAAATTTCAGTTAAATAGGAGAAATAAGTTCAAGATTTATTGTACATCATAGTGACTATAGTTAATAACAATGTATTATATACTTGAAATTACTGAGATTTACTGAAAAGGACATGAGATAATATTCACTAATTAGCATGATTTAGCCATTCCACAATGTACACATATTTCAAAATATCATGTTGTATGCCATAAATATATACAATTTTACATCAACTGAAAAAAATTAAAAATAAGGAAAACTAATGATAACACAAAGAAAAGTAGAGCAGTAGTTGTGTAGAAATAGGGCTAAGGGATAAAGGGAACAAGGATGAAGAAATTTTTGAGAGTGACTGATGCTTTCATTAGTCTCATTTGGGCCATGTTTTCATAGGTATATAATTATGTCAAAACTTACACAATTTAAGTTTGCATGTTTTATCATATGTATGTCAATAGTCTTCAATAAAATTGTTAAAACTCAAAAAAATTAAAACTGCAGGCAATGTATATACTAAGTACTGGATTATCTGGTAGACGCAGGTATGAAATATCAGATCTATTTTATAATGCCACCATAAGAAACTCCTTAACTTGTAGCCCAAACGTTGAGGCATCTGAAAAAACGTTATAACATTTGATGATAGTAGATGACTGGGTCGCCAAAAGGAAACTCTAGCAATTGAAATAAACATTATGTAAATGCAACTCTCAGAGAAAAGTTCCTAATGGTTCTATTGGAATTTTAAAACAGTTTAAGCATATGATAGGGTTGTGGAAGTTCTATCTTCACAACTGAACACACAAGTAGAATGTTTCTGTTAGAAAATAATGATACAAAGATAAAGAAAACAAGAATCAGATTATGAGTCTTAATTGCCCTGTCTGGTAGTTTTGTTATATTCTGTACAATTCTTATTCCACTTGGAATCAAGGAAAGCTATCAGAAGTCTTTATGAGGGGGTAACAAAGTGAAACAAACTTTGGAGTTAAACAGTTCTGGTTTGGATTCAAGCTCTGCAATTTTATAGCTATGAAATTTAGAAGAAATTTCTCAGCATTTCTATGCTCTGGATGTCCCATTTGTAAAACTGCTGTAACAATATCAACCTTTCAGGGTTGACATGCAGATGAAAATATCGTGAGCCTATAGCATGGTATCTGGTGCACACTAGAGCTCAACATGCAATAGTACCATGATTATTTAAGAGTAATCATATGTCACTGGAATATAGCATGGTTTGAAGATGGAATCAATGAGGAGAAAACAAATCAAAGGACATATAATTAATACTGAGCAAACATTCCTAACTACTTAATTACTGAAACCAAGTGGAGTTAACTGCTGCTCTTTTTCCTGGAAGATGAAAGGATATTCCACCTCTTCTGGGAAACTCCCAGAAACATTTTTGAACTTCTTTGTACAAAACCATTCAATTCTATGAAAACTTTATAGCATTTGTTCAATTATTCAGAACTATAGCAACAGTTCTCTACTTTCTGTTAACCACACAAATAAAACATGAACACAAATACACAAATGAAAATTGACATATAGCTTTTGCCCAATGATCATCCTTCTGTCCATGTCAGAGGCAATGATTTTATGCAAACATGATTGAACTCACAATGTGTCTCCATCTGTTGCTCCATCTCAGTCACGTCAATTTATTAATACACAGTCCCATTCTGATTCCTCAGCAGGCTTCATGCTTTATAACATGCATGACTTTGGATCTATAGTTTCTGAAGTTTCTCCACAGAGTTTTTTATTTATGAGATACCACTTGCTTCTCTACCTTGAAAGAAAATGTATTCTATAATGCAAGACCAAATACCCTAAATTGTTTCTCATAAACCTAATTTCTACTATTGCCACCAATCAGCTGCCTGGGGTTTGTTCTATTTGGACAGAAATCTTGGGTAGGCAAGGAGAAGATCTTCAAGTACTAGTCTTGGGAAGCATCTGTATCCCTGAGCATTTGAAGGCAGTGAGCAGTGACACCAGACAAGTGGGAGCAGCAGCAGCAGCAGCAGCAGCAGCAAGTATTGCCTTCTAATATTACAGCTCTCATGTAGGCCAGGGAGGTCAAGATTCCTCCACCTTTGAATTGTTACATCTCCTATGTAGATCCAGGAGGTCAGGACTCATAAGCCCATAAGTACTACAGCTCATATGTAGGCAAGAAATCAGAATTCCTCAGCCCTCAACAGCAGCTGGCATTGCAGCTTCTGAGAGTGGGGGCACCTAGGTATCAGGATTACTCTGCCCTTGACAGAAGTTGGTGTCAAAGATTCTGGGAAGGACCAGGTGTCAGGATTTCTCAATCCTAAAGAGTGGTCAATGTTACAACTCCCAGGATGTTGGAGATCCTTGGACCTAGACTCAAAAGTTCTTTGGAACTCTTCTAGTGATCAGAGCCTGCAGCACTTTTTTTTTTTTTTTTTTTTTTTTTTTTTTTTTTTTTGTCTCTTTACAGCTTTTTCTCTTTCCTCCGCTGTCTTCTGCTTCCTTCCCTAGTCACTGCTTTGAGCTGTTCAGCTGCCTTTCATTGCTGTGGCTGCTGTCATTGTTGCCACCATTTAGGCAACAGTGATCATAACTCTTAAGCTTGCTGCTACTGTTGCTTCTGTTGCAGTTGCTGGTATTGCAGCCACACTTCCTCTTAAACTGTCAAGCAGTCAGCCATTTTGCTGCTTTTGTATGCAGCTTGGCATTTTGGCTGCTCTGCTGTCTCTACCATCCCTCGCCACTGTCATCACCACTGTTCTGTCTCCACTCCTTCTTTCTTCATGTCACTATCTCAGCCTGCACTACTAAAAGTAGGCAAAGACCATCCTCTTTGGGGGTCTAATGTTGTAACACCAGGGGGCAGCACAGGAGGTTGACTCCCAGCCAGCAGACCTAGAGTTAGCTAAACAGCCTCTTATATAGCCAGAGAAGGGAAGCTTGCATCAATCACAGAAATGAAGGTTTGTGTTTGCACCAGTCACAGAAGTCCCTTTTCTGGGACACCAGAGGAAGTGCTTCCTCTCTGGCCTGCGATCGGTACAGGGTCATCTAGAGTTCACTGAGGCTGATAATAGCAAAAAGTCCAGTGCAAATTTCAGACTATTTGAAACAGCCATAGCTGGAGCTTTACCTTCAAGAGCTGGAGTAGTGCTGCAGTGGCAATTGTCACATGCCTCTCTTAAGGCATCTATGGAGTGTTCAGAACCACCAATGCTGGCATAAAGGTGGTTTAGCTGGCTGCTTACTGAGAGTTCTTTACTCAAATAAGCTAGGGCAGCAAGGGAAAGTCTAACAGCTGCCAATTAGAAAGTTAGTTCATCCCATCCCCCAACATTTGTGCTTTCTTGCAGAAAAATAAGCAGCAGCAGGGGTACATACAGTATCAATTTAAAAACTTTATTATTAACTCTAACAAGGTATTAACAGTAACACACACCCAGCCTCTCAAGGAGAGGTGGACCCTTGCATCTATCTCACTATGTCCATCAAGCTTCTAATATATCTGACTTGCGGAATTTCCCTTGGAAAACTATATTATAGTAGTCTCAAAAACCCAAGTGCCACCATTCTATTTGAAAGCAAATTTCTACTGCCACATTCAGCATTGCTTGGGAATTCTGTGGTGTGGTTGAAACATGAAATCAATAACTCAGTTGTCAAAGCTACACAAGTATGAAGTATTTTTGCCTTTGCATTTTAATTTATGTGTTTCTTGGATTCTACCACTTAGAATTTTGTGATCAAAGAATAGTGAATAATAGATGTCTGTCTCATGACCATTCTATTACTTAGGGCTTTCAATTGCTAGTGATAAAATCCCATCTCAAACCAGCTTGAATAAAATAGACTTCATTAAATAAATGAAAACATTGTAAGTTTCTAGCTTTAGGTATAACAGATCTATGCCTTCATAAAGGGTTCTCATTCTCCCTTTCTTGGACAACTAGCTCTCCTAAGTAAGATGAATAGCTGTAGCCTAGAACATTCACATTTTTTGGTAGAATTTGTTTATTAATCTTAGTAGTTTTGCATCCACATTTTGTATGCAAATAACCATATCATTTGTAACATTTCTGTCTGAAGACCTTTCTTTCACACACTTTAAAGACAAATCTGTTGTTTATATCTTTTTTTTTTTTTGTCTTAACAACCCCTCAAACAGAAAACAGCTTTCCCTTTAGTTCTGACAGACAATTACTGAAGATAATTCTTCCTAAACTAAGAACTGGGGTCAGGGGACTCTGGTGGTCTAATTAGTCAGACCTGGGACATGTACTCTCTTCTGCCTCTGGAAGATGGAGTCATGTATGCTCAAATTATATGGGTTCTCCGCAGGAATGGATGGGAATCTGTCAGCAGGTTTGATAAGGGATGCCAAGCACACAAGATTGTTGATCTTTTATACAGATTTCCAACATAGGGAAGATGTTTTCAAACAGACATCTATAAGACACTATAAAACAAAATATGAAATTAAATATATACTCAGGTACCAACATGTTGAAGACAAACTGAATTTGTGTCATAGATGACCCAACAAATCTCTTAAAGAGACTTATCAAATAAAATTCCATCATATTGCCATACTGTGGAAGCTTACATGTTACTGTGATGCTGAAAGCTCTGCCACCAGTATTTCAGACACCAGCAGGATCACTCACAAGGAAAGTAAAGGGTTACTAAAAAGGCAGGGGGAAAAAAGACCAAATTATATGTCAAAAGAGACCCTAAAATTTGGCAATGAACATCAAGCAGCTAAAGTAAGAGGAAGACATGATGAAATTAAAGAACTAAACAGAAGATTTCAAAGGGAAGCTCATGAAGACAAAAAAACAAATATCATAATGACATGTGCAAAGAGGTGGAGACAGCAAACCAAAAGGGAAGAACATGCTTTGTTTTCCTCAAGCTTAAAGAATTGAAGAAAAAATTCAAGCCTCAAGTGGCAATAGTGAAGGATTCTACAGAGAAAATATTGAACAATCAGGAAACATCAAAATATGATGGAAGGAATACACAGAGTCATTATACCTAAAAGAACTGGCAGATAATCAACCATTTCAAGAGGTTGCATATGATCAGGAACCAATGGTAGTGAAGGAAGAAGTGGAAGCTGCCTAGAAGGAATTGGTAAAACACAAGGCTCAGAAATTGATGGAACATCAATTAAGATGTTTCAACAAACAGATGTAACACTGGAGGTGTTTTTTTTTTATGCTAAGAGATTTGGAAAACAACTACCCAGCCAACTGACTGGAAGAGATCCTATCTGTGCCTATTCCCAAGAAATGGGATCTAACCTCACTACAGAAAGAAATTTGGACTTAAATCATAATTGGAAAGCAAGGGTATATAGAAAAATAATCCCACAAAAAGACATGCAAGTAAAAGAGAGGCATTTGGTGTGCGGGGGGGTGGG
>VMDO01004822.1:0-94775 GCA_007922755.1 Pedetes capensis | reverse complement strand
GATCATTCAATAGCAACTGTAGCAGCATATAGACAGGGAACTGCCAGAAAATCAAGCTGAATTCAGAAGAGGGCATGGAAGCAGGGACATTATCTCTGATGTCATATAGATATTAGCAGAGAATGCCACAAAGATGTCTATGTTTTATTGACTATGCAAAGGCATTTGACTGTGTGGATCACAACAAATTATGGATAGTATTTTGGAGAATGGGAATACCACTGAATTGTATTCATGAGGAATCTGTACATGGATCAGGAGACAGTTGTTCAAACAGAACAAGGAAATGCTGTCTGGTTTAAAGTCAGGTTTAAAGTCTGGTTTAAAGGTGTATGACAGGGCTGTATACTTTAGTGGTACTTCTTCAATCTCTATGCTGAGCAAATAATCTAAGAAACTGGAATTTATGAAGACGAACACAGCATCAGGTTTGGAGGAAGGCTTTAACAACCTGTATTACACAGACACAACTTTGCTTACCGAAAGTGTAGAGGATTTGAAATATTTACTGATGGAGATAATAGGACACAGCCTTCAGTACAGATTGCACCTGAATATAAAGAAAACAAAATTTTTTACAACTGGGTCAGTAAGCAGCTTCATGATAAATGAAAAAAGGTTGAGGTTGTCCAAGATTTTGCCTTATTTGGTTGTATAATCCACACCCACAGAAGCAGCTATCAAGAAATCAAAAGATACATTGCATTGGGAAAAGCTGTTGCAAAAGACCTCTTTAAAGTGTTGAAAAACAAAGATGTCATATTGACAATGAAGGTGTGCCTGACTCATGCTATGATACTTTCAGTTATATCATATAATTGTGAAAGCTGGACATTGAATAAAGGAGACAAGAGAAGAATTGATGCCTTTGAATTATGGTGCTGGAGATGAATACTGAGTATTCCAGACTGTAAAAAGAAACAACAGATTCATCATAGAAGAAGCGCAACCAGAGTGCTCCTTGGAAGCAAAGATGGCTAGACTTTGCTATGTATTCAGGCTATGTATTCAGGAGGGACCAATCCCTGGAGAAGGATATCATGTTTGGGAGCGTGTCAGGTCAACAAAAAACAGGACTCTCAACTAGATGGATTCATTTGTTTCTGTGACATTGGGCTTAAACATAAAAAAGATAGCATGCCTGGCACAGTGTCAGGGTGTGTTTCCTTCTGTTGTACAAAGGGTCACTATGAGTCATATCCAACTTGTTGGCACCTAACAACACTGCAATGGAAAGTTTTATAAGTTCCAAATTAGTGAGATTTTTCTGAGAGGCATTAGCACTTTTGTTCACCTAAGAACCTTATACAATTTTCTGGGATTTTTAACTGCTTTCATGAGGCAATACTTACAACTTTACCTTACTGGAAATGTACTAAAAAAAAGATCCATATAGCCACCACTTAAGTTATTCCAATACCTGTAGCTGTACTAGTGTGGCGTCCAACCTTGTAAGATCTCAGAAGCTAAGCAGGTTTGGGCCTGGTTAGTACTTGGATGGAAGATTGCCTCGGAACACAAGGTGCTATAGGCTTGGGAGAAGGACCCGGCAACACACTCCCAAAAAACAATCAGCCTTTGAACACACTGTGAATAGCAGAGAAGTACGAACAATAGTGCTTTGCCTGTTGAAAACAGGTTCACTATCAGACTCGATGGCACCTAACAACAACAACAACAAGTTATTCCCCAAGCATCTGCACAGTGGATGTTGTTGTTGTTAGGTCCCCTGGAGTCCCGTGTCTGACTCATAGCAACCCTACGTAGAACACGAGAAACAATACTATTAGTGCTTCTTTGTTATTCAGAGGGTTTTCAACGGTTGTTTTTTGGGAGTGGGTTGCCCAGTCCTTCTCCTAAACCTACAGCAACTGGTGTTCCCAGGTGGTCTCTGATCCAGGAACTAAGCAGGGTCGACCTTGCTTATCTTCAGGATCAGATGCCACAGAGGTACAACTGCAGGCATATTGAATAAGCATGATAAAATAAGGAAGAAATTACATCTTTTTACCAAATCTTGAAGGGACTGTGAATATAAACATGATCTGAACCCATATTAGTTAATATCTAATGGAAAAATATAACCTCCTACTTTTAAAAATTAAGTGACCCTTTTGAGACTTATCAAAATGAAATCTCACTCAACTTCACTAACATCAAATGACCCATTCAAAATAACATCTTGATGTATTACTACATGAATCAAAAGCATGTGGTATCATATTTGACTTAAAATATACATTGACTTGAAAATGAAGTAGAATTTTTTTACAAAATTGTATGCTTTGTTTCAAAGACTCTAAACCATTAACCATATTTTTGATACTCTTCTAAAATTTAATTCAGTTGTTTGAAATAAGACTTAAAGGAATCTCTCTCTCTTCCTGAAACAGGACTAGACAGAGTCTTTCAGCAGAGAGTTTTGGCCTGAGATCAGATGACTCAAAGTGGGTCTAGGGATAGGTCCCAGGAAGTCCTGAAAATCCCTGAAATTGTGTTCAAAATTTTATATGTCAAGGAGATATGTCTTTAACTAGAGAAACATTTCTTAACCTCAGCACTACTAGAATTCTTTGTTGTGGAGGGCTGTCCTGTATAGTGTAGAATGCTTAACATCACCTCTGGCCTTTATCCACTAGAAGGCCCTAGCATAGCTCAAAAGTCTCCAGGGACTTGATGCACATTTGCCTAACTTGTGCAAGGCTCTAGGGGCAAATTACAACTATGAAAAAAATAGATTTCTTCTCTGAAATTCATCCAAGCATGGTGGCAGCACTTGGGAGGCTGAAGCAGGAGTTTGAGGCCAGCCTGGGATACATTGTACGATTCTGTATCCAAAAAGATAATAACAATAAGAGTTCTAGCAGCCTCTGTGTGATACAGTGAAACAATAGTCAGGATAGGAAAAAACTGACTCTATTTCAAAGAGAGAAAGAATGGAAAAACAGAAAAATCACAGAGAAAGCTACCAAATGGTCTCAGAAAGAACACACCAAGCACTGTGGTGCATGCCTATAATATCAGCAACTCGGGATGCAGAGGTGGGAGGACCACAAGTTTGAGACCAGAGGCAACCTGTGTAACTTAGTGAGACTGTGATTCAAATATAAAAATAAAACATTAGTTTGGGCTGCATCCTAGTGATAGGGTACTTGTCAAGTATGTGTAAGGCCCTGAGTTCAACCCCCAAGTACCGAAAATAATAACAATAATAATAATAATAATAATAATAATAAAATCTCTTAGTCTTTTTACTTTTCATTCCTCCTCTTAGGCTTGTCTAGCTTTCTTTACACATTTGCCCTTGACTGTATAAACAGTATTTTTTAGCTTTTGCTCTTTTCTCTCCTTTCCAACATTCTTTTCCTTTCTTCTTTTTTCTTTCTTTTACTTAAGCCTTGCTACTTCTTTCTTTTTCCCCTCTCTCTGACTCACCTGTTATTTCAGGTAATTCCTATTTTTGATTTCACACTAAATAATTTGTTACTTCATAGCTTACCATATACTGCTATGACTGTTTTCTGTTCTGTGGGCATTGATGATGTAGTAGTTGGAAGTCACTGATTTTAAGTATATTTCTATATCTGGCTTGGTCAAATTTTGTATCTGTTACAGTGGTTTGTCTTCTCTTGTGGTCATGTTACTTGGGACTGAGCTCTCAAGAGAAAGCTGCTCACTAAGAAGATCCCCAAATAAAACTGGAACAGATATCCATCCAAAAAGATAAAAAAAAATGACAAAACAGAAAGATAAGAAACATGACAGATCAAGACATGTCTCCTCCAGAAGACCATAATTGTTTAAATTACTGAATCCAAAGTTAGTGATTTGGTTTAAATGTCAAAGAGTTCAAAAGTTCACTTGTAAAAATGATCAGTGAATTCAATGAGGGTACAAGCAAGCAGATGAATGAAGTAAGGAAGTCAATTCAGGGGCTAGGCCAGAAAGTCACCAATGCGGAATACAAAGTCAGCAAAATGGATAAGAAACCCAAAAATAAAATTGAGATTTTGAATAAAACAAAAACAGAAATGTTGGAAATGAAAAGGGCAATAAATCAAATTAAAAACACAGTGGAAAGCATCACCAGTAGACCAAATCAAGCAAAATAAAGAAACAGGAATGGAAGACAAGGTTGAGGAAATAGTACATTCAGATATTAATAAAGACAAAAAGTTTAAGAAACATGACCAAAATTTCCAAGAACTCTGGAACATGATGAAGAGACTAAATCTAAGAATCTAGTGGGGGGTAGGAGCTGAATGAAACTAAAGGCAGAGAAAGCCTATTCAATGAAATTATAGCAGAAAATTTCCCAAAACTGGGAAAGATATGGAGATCAATGCACAAGAGGCACTAAGGAGTGTCTCAAATAGACACAATAAGAAAAGAGCCTCTCCATGTCATATAATATTTAAAATTCCAAGACAACAAAACAACAAAAAAGTTTTAAAACCCACAGGAGAAAAATAACAACTCACTTTCAAAGGCAAATCCAGCAGAATAACATCTGACCTCTCTACACAAACTCTAAAATCCAGGAAAGCACAGAATTATATGTTTCAAGCCCTGAAAGTAAATAACTGCCAACCAAGATTATTATATCCAGCAAACTTATCATTTTAAATTGATGGAGAAGTAAAGACCTCCCAAGACAAGCACGTACTAAAACAATTCATGACCACCAAGCTAGCATTGCAAAAGGTCCTAAACAAAGAGAAGGAAGAATGGTAGTTTCAATCACATGAGTACAGAAAACAATAAATTTCATGAGAAGAACAGGTGAACTAGTGAGAACTAAGAAAGCATCAATCATGTTTAACTTAAAAAAACAGCACACTCCAAATACAAATAAGGGAGAAACAAAGAATAGTATGTGAACCAACAAGGAAACTACCCAACATAACCACAAAAATTAGCAAAACATTCTCAATGACTATCCTAAATATAAATGATCTTAACTCTCCAATTCAAAAATATAGACTAGTAGATTGGATTAAAAACAAGATCCCCATTTTTATTTTGTCTGCAAAAAACACAACTCATTGACAAAGACACTTACAGACTTAAAAAGAAAAGGATAGATATTGATAAACCAAGCAAAAGGAAGCTAAAAATGCAGGAGTAGCCATTCTTGTGTCATACAAGGTAGACTTCAAGCCGAAACTAGTCAGAAGAAATAAAGAAGATCATTACATATTAATGAAGGGAATAATCCATCAAGAAGATACAACAATTGTAAATATATATACACTGAACATTGGTGAACCCAATTTCATAAAACAAACACTACTGGACATAAAGGGAAAGAAAGATCCAGAAACAACAACATGGGTGAGTTCAGTACCCCACTGTCATCAATAGTAGAACATCTAGACAAAAAATCAACAAACATCAGAGTTAAACACCACAATAGATCAAAAGGCGTTAATAGACATCTACAGAATATTATATCCAAGATCTAGAGAGTACACATTCTTCTCACTAGCCCATGGGATTTTCTCTAAAGTAGATCATATTTTAGGCCATAAGTCAAATATTAACAAATATAGAAAAATTGAAGTATTTTTGTATCTTATCAGATTATAATGAAAGAAAACTACAAATCAACAGCAAGAGAAATTAGAGAAAATATACCAAGACATAGAGATAGAATAATAAACTGTTAAATGATCACTGGGTCCTTAAAGAACTTAGAGAGGGAATTTAAAAATTTCTAGAATCAAATGAAAATGAAAACATCTACCAGAACCTTTGTATTAGAGCAAAGGTGGCACTAAAAGGGAAGTTTATAGTGATGAGTATCTACACTAAAAAAATCGGAAAGGACTCAACTATATAACTTAATGAGACACTTCAAAGTCCTAGAAAAAACAAGAACAAGCAAAACCCAAATCAGTGGATGGAAAGAAACAATAAAGATCGAGGTAGAAGTTAATGAAAGGGAGACTAAAAGAACCATGCAAAGAATTGATGAAACAAAGAGTTGATTCTTTGAAAAGATAAATAAGTTAAAAAAACTCCTTAGCCAAACTAACCTAAAGAAAGAAAGAGAAGATTCAACTTAATAAATGAGAGATAAAAAAGGGGAATATTAAAACAGATAACAATGAAATCCACAAAATCATTATGGAATACTTCAAAACCTTATATTCCAAAAAACTGTAAAATCTAGATGAGATGGATAAATTACTTGACACATATGACCTGCCAGAATTAAATCAAGAGACCTATAAACAACTTTAAAAAATCTATAACAAGCAGTAAGATTGAAGCATTATAAAGAGTCTTCTAATAATAACAAAAAAGTCCAGGACCAGATGGATTCACTGCCAAATTCTTGCTGTTGTTGTTGTTGTTGTTGTTGTTGTTGTTGTTGTTGTTAGGTGCCAAATTCTACAACACTTTTAAAGAATTAACACCAATTCTCCTCAAACAATTCCATAAAATACAAATGGAAGGAATACTACAAAACTCATTCTATGAAGCTAGTATTACCCTGATATCAAAACAAGGATACAACTAAAAAAGCAAACTGCAGACCAATTTCCTGATAAACATAGATGCAAAAATCTACTAAAATCCTTTCAAATTGACTTCAACAACACATGAAAAATATCATACGCTGTGACCAAGTTGGTTTCATGCCAGAGATACAAGTATGGTTCAACAAATGCAAGACAACAAATGTGATAAAGCACATAAATAGACTCAGAAACAAATTACATAATCATCTCAATAAAGGCAGAAAAGTCCTTTGATAAAATTCAACATCTCTTCATGATAAAAGCCTTGAAGAAACAAGGAATGAAAGGAGCATACCTCAGCATAATAAAGACAATATATGAAAAACCTATAGCCAACATTGTACTAAATGGGGAAAAAGTGAAAGCATTTCCTCTAAAATCAGGAATAAGATAAAGATGTCCACTCTCTTCGCTATTATTTGATATAGTAATTGAACTCTTAGCCACAGCAATAGGGCCAGAGAAAGAAACAAAAAAGATACAAATAGGAAAGGAAGAAATAAAATTATCCCTACTTGCAGATGATATGATCTTCTACTTTAAAAGATCTTAAGGACTGCACCAGAAAACACTTACAGCTGATAAACACTCCAGGCAAAGTAGCAGGATACAAAATCAACTCACAAAATCAGTAGCTCCTCTGTATACCAATCACAACCACGTTGAGGAAGAATCAGGAAAAATAATCCAACTCACAACAGCTTCAAAAAGAATAAAATACCTAGGAATAAATCTAACTAAAAAGGTGGAGGACATTTCCAATGAAAACTTTAAAACACTAAAGAAATAAATTGAAGAAGACACTTTAGAAAGTGGAAAGACCTCTCATGATCATGGATCAGAAGAATTAATATTGTGAAATTTGGTATATGGCTGAAAGCACTCTACAGATTTAATATAATCTCCACAAAAATGTCAATGACATTCTTTACAGAAATTTTTGAAGAAGCATTCCTAAAATTCACATGGATGCACAGAAGGCTTTGAATCATTTATGCAATTCTGAGCAGAAAGAATAATGCAAGCCTAACTCCATCTCCCAAGTCACAGGAATTACAGGTGTGTACCACTGTGCCAGACTAATTTTGCCCTTCTTTATGGTTGAATAAAACCCTATGGGGTATATATACCACATTTTTCTTATCCACTCATCTATTGATGAGTGGATACCTATGTTGATTCCATAAACACTTAGAAAAGGTATCCAATCAAAAATGGCCACATGAACTAAACAGAGAGTTCTCAAAAAAAAAGAAATACAAATGGTCATCAACCATGACAAAATGTTCAACATCCTTAGCCATCAGGGAAATGAAGATCAAAACTACATTGAGATATCATCTCACACTAGTCAGAATGGCTACCATTAACTAAACAGACAACAAATGCTGGCAACAGTGTGGGGACAAAGGAACCCTTGTACAATGCAGGTGGAATGTAGGTTACTGCAGCCACTATGGAAATCAGTATGGAGGTTCTTCAAAAAGCTAAAAATAGAACTACCTTATGATTCACTATACCACCCCTGGGTATCTACCCAAAGGAATCTAAGTCAACATATTATAGAGATACTTGCTCATCCATGTTTATTGTGGTTCTATTCACAATAGCCAAATTATGGAGTCAACCTAGGTATCCATTCATCAATAGATGAGTGGATAAGAAAAATGTGGTATATATACACCATGGGGTTTTATTCAACCATAAAAAAGGGCAAACTTAGTCTGGCATTTAATCTCCAAGTACTGGAAAAAAGAAAAAGAAAAAAAAAAGGATGAAATTATGGTATTTGTTTGGAAAATGGATGGAACTAGAGATTATCATTTTAAGTGAAATAAACCAGAGTCAGAAAGACAAATATCACATTATCTCTATATATGGATGTTAGATTTCAATATATATTCAAAATTTTAATATATAGGACATGAAAGTAGAAAGGGACCATGTAGGGGTAGAAAAAGGACTAAAGAGAAGGGGAAGGGATCAACAAGAAAAGGTAATGGGAGAAACACAGCAATATCATGTTTTTCACTCAAAGACAAATCTGGACTTATTTCTCTGTATATATTATGTATGCCTACAGCTGTACCACTATAGCATCTGATCCCCTCAAATCTCAGAAGCAGGGTCAGGCCTGGTTAGTACTTGGATGGGAGACCACCTGGGAACACCAGGTGCTGTAGGCTTAAGAGAAGGACAGCCCACTCCCAAAATACAATCTGCCATCAAAAACCCTATGAATAACAGAGAAACACTAACAATTATGTTTTGCCTGTTGTATGTAGGGTTGCTATGAATCAGATACCAACCTGACAGCACCTAACAACAAAAACAACAACACATTATATACATGGGCTAGGATTTAGTTCAGTTGGTAGAGCACTGGTCTGCACTTTCTGAGGACCTAGGTTCAATCCCTAGCACTGCAAAAACTTGGGAAAGGATGTGGCAGTCCATTCCTGAAACAATCCAAAAACAACCAGCCAATGAAAACCCTATGAGCGTCACTATGAGTTGGACCCAACTCAAAGGCACCTAACAACAACAATATTTTATATATATACATATATATATATATATTTTATATACACACACACACATACACAATCACATTCACAAACAAGACATGCAAACAGAAGGGGGGCTATTGGTGGAGAGCAAAGGGATCAGAGGGTGGAAGGGGTTGTGAGAGGGTAATGGGGGAGGTGAACATGAGCAATGTATAATGATATGCAAATATGAAAATGCCGTAATGAAACTGATTAAGTGGTTTGCTAAAAATTACTAATACAAAAAGGAATAAGAAAAAAAGTGTCCACAGACATTACAAACATCCCTGGAGAACCACTGATCTGTAGAAAAGGTCCACACATGCATATATGCATTTCAAACCTTGTCCATGTATTCTATTCTCCAAGAAAATATTTTATACCAGTTCATCCACTTGAACTTCCACTGTCTCCTTTCTATCTTCTCTCTCAGCTGATGATTTTCTGGCTACAGTGCTAGTGAATTTTAAGCAATTTTCCCAGACTTCACCACTTGCCAGCACCTACACTCACACCTTGCCTTCCCACACGTACTGCACATAACTACCTGTGCTGCTATACAAAGTCTGTCCTTTCCCATGAGCACTGGATCCAACCCCTACATAGCCTCCCTTTTCAATAGTCCTTTCTCTCCTGTTTCATTCTGCAGGATTGCTACAATTAGCATTCCCTTAGGCATGACCCCCATCTGCCCTGCAAATCTCATTTCTCTGTTCCTCTCTGCTTCACTTGTTTCCAAGTACAACTACATGCTATCTCTCAATAGCTCCCCCTGATTTCTCAAATCTAGTTGAACTTTCACAGCTATCACTCCACTGAAACTATTTTTGTCAAGATCTACCACGCATTACCACATACAATGATTATTTCTGACTCCTCCTTTATTTTTTTCATTGGCTTCTAGAACACCAACCCCTTGGCCTTTTTCTTACCTCAAAGGCTGAATCTTCTCAGTCTCTCATTTATTTATTTTCTCTTGTACCTCTTAACCTTGGAGAGCTTTAGGTTTCAGCCCTTAGTTCTCTTCTCTTCTCTTCCCTTTTCTTCTCTTCCCACACTCATTCCTTTGGCAACTTCACCAAGTCTCAGGGCTTAAGTACCATCTCTCTGCTAATTACTTCTAAAAGCCTATCTCCAACCCAGTATTCTCCCTGACGTCCAAGTTTGTATATACAGTTACCTAGTCCACAGCTCCACTTGAAGAGCTCATTGGCATCACAAACTCAGCATGTCTAAAACTTAATTGCTGATCTCCCCTGTGAAAGCTAACTCACTCAATACTGCTTGTCCCAATTTACAATGTTTCCACCTCTCTATGAGCCTAGTTAAAAAGTTTGGAGTCACTCTTGACCCCTCTGTCTCATACTACCTCTATCTCATATCACCACACTTTGTCAAGAGTTCTGTTTGGCTCTTTCCTTAAAATATAGCCAGACAAGCCAGGCACGGTGGTGCATGCCTATAATCCCAGCAACTCGGGAGGCAGAGGTAGGATGATCGCAAGTTTGAGACTTGAGGGGCAGTCTCCATAATTTAGCAAGACTCTCTCCAAAAGTAAAAGAAAAAAAGGGGGGTGGCTGGTGGAGGAGCTCAATGGTCCAACACTTGCAAAGCATGCAAGCACAAGGCCCTGGGTTCAACCCCCAGTACCACACACACAAAAAAAGTATAGCTAGACATTCCCAATATATTTCAAAACAAGACCCACGAAATGAGAGACATATTATGTAAAAACAATTATTTGTATGTTATTTTAAAATGTTCAGGTAATTAATAGAAACTCACACATGTAAATGAACATGTATTTATATTATTTTAGACAATTTGTTCATTTTTGAAAATAGTTTTTGAATAAAACTATTATATATACATATATACATACACACACACACACACACACACACACACACACACACACATTGTTGTTGTTGTTGTTAGGTGCCGTAGAGTCGGTATCTGACTCATAGCGACCCTCATAGGGTTTTCAATGGCTGACTGTTTCGGGATTGCCTTGGGAGTGGGTTGCCAGGCCCTTCTCCCATTTTTGCGGTGCTGGGAATTGAACTCAGGACCTCAGAGACTGCAGCGCAGCGCTCTACCAACTGAGCTAAATCCCAGCCCCATATATATATATAGAGAGAGAGAGAATTCAACTAATTCTCTCTGTCTCCACAGCTACTATCATGATCCAAGCACTCATTTTCTCCTCCATGGATTATTATATTATCCTTTAAGCTGACCTTACTCTTCCAATCCTTCTGTTTTTAGTTCATTCTAAACACAATAGCTAGTGACCCATTCAAAATGTAGAAACATCACATCAGTTCCCCCCCCCCTCTAATGATCTGCATCCCTTAATATCTGACCTCACCTTCCTACACACTTTATTGTCCACACCCTTGCAGTCACACAGCCTACTTTTGTGCTTTGAACTGAATATACTACACAAACTGGCTAAAATCTGTGTCTATGTACTATCTTCCCTCTTAAATTCTTTTTACTGGCTATGTCCCTCTGCCTGAAATTCTTTTTCCTTGGAAATCTACACGACTGGTATAGTGGGGTGCAATGGAGCTTAAGTGTTCTAGGCAGAATGAAACATCATGGGCAAAGACCTAAAAGTAATAGAAAGAGTAGGAAGGGCAAGATACACTGAAAAAAGTTTGGCGTGAGGAGATGGTAGGGAATGATGAGGTTGAATTTAGGATTAAGTAGAGATAATTCACAAAGATCTGTACAGGCTCTATCAAAGAACTTAGATTTTATCAAAATAGAGATAAGAATCTTCTATCTCCCTGACCTGTGTATCACTAACAACCTTTCTCTCCACCCTAGTAGCCACTCATCACCATGGTCTGATCCCAGACTTCATTTTCACTATACATTGCATTACTTATAAAATCTTAATTTCAATTGTTATGCTTTCCAATGTCCAGATCACTTGTTTACATATTCACACAACTAAAATCCTTCACTTCACCAGGTCTCTCACCACACTGAGCTTTCCAATTTCTCACTAACAATCAGCTATTGCCTGTGTCATCTCTTCCCTTGTGCCATCCTCATTCTACCATCCAGCATCATAGTCACACTCCTTCCAATGACCCCTCACTCTTTATCCCTCCATATTACTTTCCCAGAAAAAAAAAATCCAGTTGTTAATCTGCCTTCATCATATATACACTGACATCTAACCATTGGTAGAGAAAAAAAAACGAAAAAAAAAATATACACACACACACACACACACACACACACACACACACTTTTTACTTTAAATTCACATCACAAACTGCAAATGAATATTCAATAAGATCTAGATATTCTGAGGAAATAGATTTGCCTTCCCACCCCTTTTATTTTCTTTCTTTCTCTAATACCTATTCCCCTTCTCAGCCTTTATCTCCTCACTCAACTAATGATGCAAGTTTATACTTCATTGGGAAGCAACAAGTGGAAAGGTTTACTTTCTGATACTCTTTTATAAATGGATCTGTGCCTGCTATGTTCTGCTCTACAAGTCCATGGAGGAAGAGCTCTTTCTTCATAACAAAGACCTATCCTCCCCATGTGGCTCTTTATCCAATCCTCTTTGTTGCAATCAAGCCTGGTTCCTTCTCTTCTTTTCCTACATTGTCATCATTCCTCCTCAACTAAATCCCACTATTGTATTAGCATTATCTAGTGGCTCCCAGTTTACAAACAGAAAAAAAATCTCATCTTACTGCATAAACTTCTCCAGGTTCTACCCCTCAACTCCCCTTCACAGAAAAACTGCTTCAAAATTTTCCCATATTCAGCCTTTTCCTTTTCCTAATTTTTTTAATTCTCTAGCCTCCTACAGTCTTGTTTCCACTCCTTACCATTTTAGTAAAGTTGTTCATGTCAAAGTCATCACCATCCTCTCTATCGCCAAATTCAAAGAACATTTTTTTATCTTTATCTTACATCCCAGCAGCAATGCAGAGGAAGTAAACCTTCTCTTTCTTGAAATAATATTGATTACCTGATTACCTTGACACATTACTTTTCCTCTTACCTCACTAGCTACTTTTCTCTTTTACTATCCATTTTGGAAACTCTTTGTTGGTATTACTAGAGTCACTTCAAGACCCTTTTCTTTTCTGTTACAGTTTGGAAATGAAGTGTATGCCTGAAGGGCTCATATATTGAAAATTTGATCCCCAGATGGTGAGCCAGTCATTGACAGATGATTGGATCATCAGAGCTTTGAACTAATCAATAGATAAATCCCTTAATGGATTTGTGGTATGATGGCATTGTTGGGAGGTAGTGGAAAGTAGGAGGTGTGGCCTACTTGGAGGCAGTAGGTCATTGAGGTGTGTCTTTGAAGGGTGTGTCTTTCCCTTGCCTCTTTCTGTAGTTTTTTGCTTCCTGGCTGCCATGAGGTGAATAGCTTTGCTCTGCCATGCCCTTCCCAATGATTCTGCCTTCCCTCAGACTTAAAATCAATGGAGTCAAGTGACCATCGAATGAAACCTCTGAAAACATGAACCTAAATAAATCTTTCCTCCCTTAAGTTGTTCTCTCAGGTATTTGTCATGGTGATGCAAAGTCTAACTAACATATTCCCTTTTCTATCTATATTTTTCCTAAAATGATCCCATCCAGTAGTTTTAAATATCATCTATATTTTGATGAGTTCCAGGTTGATAGATACCCACAACTAACTTTCCAATGTCCATTTGAATTTCTCACTGTCTTAAAGAATTCAAAATTCAATTTCCAATCCAAACTAATTCTCATACCTTCACCATCTCATGAAGTAACTTCATGGTTCATCTCTTTGCTCAGCCTAAAAGCCTCAGAATCTTCTTGGTCCTTTCACTTCCCCCATTCATCACACTTACTCCATCTGAAAGCCGTACTGATTCTGGCTTTAAAACCTAATATGTCCATTATTTTCCATCTATAATGCCACCAGCTTTGCCCTATTTTCATCCTCTATTTGGATCTCCTGTTTCTCTTTTGCTTATCCCTTCCCACTCCAATCCCTACAGCAGGAAGTGATTGAAAAATATAATGATAAGATTATTCCCTCACCTATACATAGCTTCCTATTTTATGTAAGAGTAAAACACAAACTCCTTACCCTTATACTAACTCTGACTTATCCCCTGCCCAACTCTATATACTCTTGGCTGATCACCACTTAATTCCACAGGTCTTGCCTTAGTTCCTCAGAGGTAGCATGTTCTTCTACTTCAAATTATTTACACATAACCTTTCCTCTATCTGAAGAAAGAGTAGTTCATTCTACCACTCTGCATATCTTGGTTTCTTCTCATCCTTCAGGAGACACCTGAAATGTTAAGATTCAGAGTAAGGTTTGCTTCTATTCTCACTTTGTTCCTTTTGCAGACTTTATTATAATTTATAGCCTGCAGTCGTAGCACTGTGGCATCCGATCCCATCAGATCTCGGAAGCTAAGCAGGATCAGGCCTGGTTAGTACTTGGATGGGAGACTACCTGGGAACACCAGGTGCTGTAGGCTTGGGAGAAGGGCCCAGCAATCCACTCCCAAAAATCAATACACTACTGAAAACCCTATGAATAGCAGAGAAGCACTGACAAAGTGTTTCACCTATTTTACATAGAGTTGCTATGAGTCGGCCACCAACTTGATGGCACCTAACAACAATAACAACAATAATAAATTACACTTTTTTGTAAACTTCGGTTATCTCTTTACTAAAGTAAATATAGGATATGTGGGCAATGATCACATTTAACTTGTTCACCATCATATTTCTATATTCTAGCACAGAGCCTTGCCCAGCATTACTGTTGAGTGAATTTAATAAGGAATCATTGAAATAGTAGAAGGGGAGTTACATGATCAAATCTGTCTTTGAAGGTTTTTAACTTGTGGAGATCCTCCTCAGTCCTCTGGAAATATTTTTGTATTGTCATGACTTGGTTAAGGGAGAATTTGCTAGTGAGTAGAGGCCAAGGATGTGGCTAAGCATCCAACAATACATGGGACAGTCCTCCTACAACAAAGAATTATCTGCTGCAATGCCAGTAGTACCTGTTTAGAGAGATCAGGTTAGAATTTAGACACTGCTAGTTAGTGTCTTCTTCAATTGGCAATAGATGGTCATTTCTGGTGAGAGAAAATGGCCTGGAATGGATACTTCATGTAATATGGAGAAAAGTGGATAAATGTTGAGGGTGTGGAGTTAACCACACTTTGTGATAAACTATATGGGGGAAACAGAAAAAGATATGCAGTCATGTAGGTGAGGCCATGATCTTATAGGACTTTTGTCCTCATAGAAAAGAAAAAGACAACAGACATCTCTTTCTCCTCATGTGCACAGAGGAAAGGCCCTCTTGAGGGCACAGTGAGAGCTACCACCTATAAGTCAGGAAGAGAGTCCTCACCTGAAACCAACAAAGACTGGGAATTAATCTATAAGTTCCCCTGAGTCTTAGGCCTTTGAACTTGGGCTGAATCACACCACTGGCTTCCCTAGTTTTCTAGTCTGCAGATGGCGTATCATAACACTTCTTGGTAGTCATATTCATGGGAGTCAATGTCCATAATAGATCTCCTCATAGATAGATAGATAGATACATACATACATACATACATACATACATACATACATACATGCATACATACATACATACTATTGGTTGTTTCTCTGAAGAACTCTGATAGAATCATATTTGTATACCAGTAGGATTCAATAAAGTTTAGAGAAGGAGTTCAAACTCAAGTAGAAGGAATGCAAAGAAATTTGTAGGAAACAAGCACAAGCAAAAGAGGATGGTAGCTCAGAATGCATCAGTGACTGTGGAGATGGACAGAGAGGAGAAAATTGAAGAGATGCTCAGGTGAACAAATGCACAAGACTCAATAATAAATTATATTTGAGGGGAAAGAAGGAGGAAAGACCCAAGAATCTCCCATGTTCTGAGTTCAGCAGCTGGTTATCTTATTTTACTACTTACTGAAAGAAAAAACACTGGTGAAGATCTGAGGTGAAAGGAGAGCTTATTTGAATTTAAGATGTCTGTGAGACATCCAAGTCAAAGCGGATGTTTTCTGATTTTAAAGGTAATATATGTTAGAGTAAATTATTTGGAAAATAGAGAATATGGAAAAGAAGGCAATCATCTTTAATCTCACCAGGCAAAGACAACCACAGTTAATATAGGGGTGTGTACAGTCTTTTCTCTAAACCTGCACATACACAGGCATACATGAGTGCACACACACAGTATTAGGTTATTAACATTATTTTGTAATCTATTTTCCCAACAAATCATAATCATTTTATGGGATCATTCTTGTACAATATTTATTTTAAATGGCTATAGAGAATTTCATAATATAATTTGATAAAACTGATTTTACTGATCCCCTATTGTTTCAAAAATATAAGAAGATTTTTTAGTACAATGAAACTATTCTCTATGTTATTACATGTTTGTCAAAACTCATAGAATGGATACCAAGAGAGAATCCTAATGTAAATATAGGCTTTGGGTGATAATGTCATATGAGTTTTTTGACTGTAACAAATATACCACTGTGGTACAAGATGTTGATAGTGAGGGAGGCATTAAAAATATATAATAACTCTCTGTACCTTCTACTCACTTTTGCTGTGAATCTAAGCTGCTCTAAAAATAATGTCTGATATATTCACACAGGAGGGGAGGGACAGGGAAGGAGGGAGAAAAATATTAATTCCTTATGATATATTCCAATAGATAGAGATGTCTAGTTAAAGGGTGTGCTCATTTAACAAGTTGCTTATGTCATCAAATTGCCCTCCAGGAAGTTTTTAATAATTTTTACTCCTACTGAGGGAGTACACTTGATTTGATTTTTGATCCCTGCCTTCACACTACCCACCGTTGCATTTCACTCCACACCTCCATTTACCCCATCCTCAATTTTGTTCTGTAATAACATTACGGGATATTTCTGTCAACAACACCCCTATTTTCTAAACCACAAAATAGTATCAAGTTTCCTCTGTCTTTTGATTATCAGCTAGTTGCATCTCTGAGTTGCCATGCTAGTTGTGTGCCATGTTAATTTGTCTTTATTTAAAATTTCAAAGAAATTCCCACATGGATCCCAGATGTTGACCACTTAATGAAAGAAGGTGTTTCCTCATTACGCAAATGTGGTATGTGTCCAAAATATTGGCATTGTTTAGTTTATGAATTACTTAAAATAACTACATCGCAAAATACAATGGCTCACGTGTGAGTCATAAATTAAACAATGCCAATTTTTTATGTGTACCACATTTGTATAATAAGGAAACACCTTCTGGGATTAAATGGTCAACATCTGGAGTCCATGTGAGGGCTTTAAAAAAAATTAGTGTTGCATTTTCTGAAATTTTCCCTGTGTAGAAAGAAATCCAAAATGAAGACAATTCTTACAAAAATGCCCCTGCCCCAAAATTCTTGCAGGTAGTACATTGATTGGTTCATACAAAAGCTTAAGTCAAAGCAATGTAAGTTAAATTCCATTACAGGGAAAGACATATTCTGGACATTTCACTCTGACATTGTGGAATATAATAGTAGCAGCCTAAATAGTGGTCCCCCAAAAGAGAGGTCATGTCCTAACTCCTGAAACCTGTGAATGTGACCTTATTTGAGAAAAAGGCCTTTGCAGATGCAATTACGTTTAACTTTTAGACATGACCATCCTGGATTTTCTCTAATCCAATGACAAATGTCCTTATAAGTGACAGGCAGAGAGAAATTTGGGACCAGATACAAAGAAAACACATAGGGGAGCAGACCATCTGAGGATAGGTGGAGACTGGAGTTAGGTAACCCAAACCATGAGTCTCCAGGAGCTAAAAAAGGCATCTTCCTAAGTCTATTAGAGAGCATGACCCTGCCAACACATTGATTTTGGGTATCTCACCTCCACACTATGAAAGAATAAACTTATGTTATTGTAAGCCACCTAGTTTGTGATACTTGTTATAGCAGCCCTGGGAAACTATGATGGTCATTCAATGTTTGGTAGAAATGGAATTCCTAGCAATAGGATTATATATACATTTATGAAACAATTATATCACTGTACCTTATTCAAATTTGACATACTGATTTTTCAGCTTTCAATTAATATCAAGGACCTGATGATTCTGCTTTGAGTTTAAAGAACACTAAAGATTTCCTAGCTCCCTTTTTAACCTTGGAATGTTTGGATCCTAAAAGACTGTTCCTATAATTTTTATAATTTAAGCAACTTTGAGAGAATATCCATAAAGTTATGAGAATTCTAGACTAAATGTGAAAACTAGCTTTATCTCAGCCTTGAAAGTGGTGGCAGATAACAGATCTCCATGAGTTTGATGTCTCCTCGTTTTGAGCACAACAACACAGACTCAAAAAATAACACAGACTCAGTAATAGAGATAATACAGTCAGATCTGGCTGCAAAACACTATTAGAGAAAGGTAGAATACTACCCTACATTATTATGTTTGCTGCTATGTACTGAAGTCCAAACATGTATACCCCTTTGACTTGGAATCCATGAAGTATATTTTGATAAACTTCATGGTGGCTTTTTAAAAGAGACCCTCCCTTAGGTATATTTGATACTCCTTGATATTGAATACCATTGAAATTAAATCCCAAACTTCCTTAAGTTCTATTCTAAGTCTTATTTGCTAAAGTTTCATTTAATTAAAAAAATCATCAGATTATTTTTCTTAAGTACAGGATTCTATGATCATTCTTTCCATGCCCTGTCATCTCCTAGCCCCATCCCCTGGTCCACCTTAAAAAGTGAAGGAGCTACAATGAATATTATGCAGCCATCACACATACTATCAAGTAATTTTTAATGACATGGGAAAATGTTCTGTATACAAAGTTGAGTAAAAAAGTAGGGAAAATTGGATATACACTATGATCTAAATTTTCTCAGGTAGATGTGTGTGTGTGTCTATGTGTGTTCAAAAATAACTGAAAATTTTTCACAAGAGTGCTAAATTGGCTATCTCCAGATGACAGAATTATGTATGAATGTTATTTTGTTAGCTATGCTTTTAAATGTTGTTTTTTGTGTTGCTTTTAGTTTTTGTTTTTGTTTTTAGAGATGAGGCCTTGCTATGTAGCCCAGGCTGGCCTGGAACTCACGGTATAGATCAGGCTGGCCTAGAACTCAGGATCCTCCTACCTCAGCTTCCTGAGTGCTAGGATTACAGGTATGTGACACCATGCCTGGCCTTCATGTGTGTTTCTTCATAATCATAAACAGTAATGCAATGTTATATAACCCAAGTGATAGCTGAAAGCTAAGAACCATCTTTGTGGAAAAAGTACCATATCCTTAGTGTAGTTGCTTACTTCAGAAATGGTTTGAAAAAGGCCCAAATTAATCCTGAAACATTTTACTTATATATTCAAGAACACTCATCATCCTGATTTATCCCATCTGCATTCTTTTCTTTTTGTTCTCTCTTCATATTGAGGCTGTGAAAGTAGAAAGTAAGAAAGAAACAGGATGCACTGCAAACAAAAGGGAGCTACCAAATTCTTCCATGGACTTTCTGACTCTTGATTCCTCCACTGTGGCCAAGAGGCCAGCAAGGTTGAGCAGCTTGTATTTTCTGATTAAGAAATCTCCCACTGCGAATAAAGAGGTGTGGTTTTTGGAGTATATCAGAGGGATTATTCTTTCTTCTTCAGATTCACTGGATCCCATCAGCAGCAGTATAGAACATTTCAAAAGTTGCTTAGCAAGAAGACTCACACACTCCTTGAGGGCAAGGGCCCTGCTCTTCCTCAGACTTGTTTACATAGAGGTAAGGACAATGCTTCTCACACAGTGCCAAGTAAGTGTTGAAATATAGAAAGAAAAAAAAACACCTGGGGGATTTCAGCTGGCTGAAGATGCATTGTCTAACAAGCTTATGAACATAGTGGACTGAGCTTCATTGTATCAAAGTCCAAGAGAGCCTGATGGAATCACTGGACATCAAGGGATGGATGGGTCCTGTTGTATGCTGGGGTAGCTTTTAAATGGATGCATCAGAAAGGGGAGAGTAGGGGGCCAGAAAGAACAGATATGGATTGGAAAAGTATATATATGGCTTTATATTTGAAATTTAAAAAATATATGTGTTGATTCTCAGGGGTGAGATGCGAGATATGGATGTTGAAAGAGTGTGTATGCCCAATCCGAGTGCATATCTAAAACTTGCTGGAAGGAATGGCATGATCGTGTATATGGAATTTTAATGTCTGAGAACCGCTGGACCAAATAATGAGGCTCCCCACTCAAATTGTCTTATTATTAAGATAACAGAATTGCCCTTTAAATATTAAAGATCATGGCTCTCATTGTCTCTAGGGCCAGCAGTCATTCCCTAACCTATCTATGTAATTCCAACCCTAAAAACACATAAAAACATATGAGATATTGCTCACCATTTATTTCTTCTCATCTGCTTAAGATCCATTTGACAATCTTTTGAAAAATTTGAAACACTTCAACCTCCAGGCTTCTATAGTCCGGGTGCTAATTAGAGCAGTATTAGTCTGGAAAGCAGACAACAAATATACTAATATGTTATCACTTGAAGAAAGGGTATCTATGTCTAGATAAGGGGAAAACACACATAAGTTGATGGGGGGAAGCAGATGGATAGTAGAGCACAAAAGAGATGGGACAACCTTGTCAATAGGATAACAGAGCTCAGTCATTCTCTCCAAAAATTCAGGCAAAACAAAGCAAAGTAAAAGCTCAAAAGGCTCATGTATGTGTAACATGTCTGTTTGCATGTTTCCTAAGGGTCATTAAAATACCCATCCAAAGTGCTATTTTCCTGAGCCTTAATGCAGCCCATTGGGGAAGATAATTAAAAGACTAATCTGTCTTTTAATTTGATATTTGAGTAGCTGGCCAGCCTTGCAGAGAGAAGACTGCTCAGTCCTTGAGCTCCCAGGTGAAATGAAACCCTGAAGGTCAGTTAAGCACCAGTTAGCCAGTGTCTACAACCTGGGTAATTAGGTGGCTTGGACAGGTTTCCTTTATTTGAGTTTCAAGTTATTCTCAAGAAACACTGACAACAGACAAGTACTTCATAATTGTCAGCAGTTAATTATTTAAAAAAGTAATAAATTGCCATTTCACATTTAAACACTCTGATGGCTCTAGTGGCTCTGGTATCTGTAGAGGCTTCATAGTTTAAGACTTGCAATTCCTTATTTTCTCTAAATTCAAAATCTAATAGAAAAGAGATTGTTGTTGTTGTTAGGTGCCTTTGAGTCGTGTCCGACTCATAGCGACCCTCATAGGGTTTTCAATGGCAGATTGTTTCGGGATTGCCTTGGGAGTGGATTGCCAGGTCCTTCTCCCAGAAAAGAGATTACTGTAGAGAAAATCATTCTCTAAATAAGAGATTGTAAAACACAATGTACTTCTGAATTTCTTTAATAAATCTCACTGCAATTCCTAAAATGCATCTCTTACAAGGTATCCTGTAGCCATGTACAATCTACAATGCTATACACCCCACAGGGTTGGTAAGATTTCAAGATTTGAAATTTGATTGCTAGGGTCCAAATCCTATTTATTAACCTCATGACCTTAGATCATCACCCCAACCATATTCTGCCTCAGTTCCCTTATCTGAGTAATAGGAATCCTGAGAGTGACACTGTCTGTACCATAGCTACTGCCATGAGGTTTAAATGAGTCACTTTACCCTCAATGTTTAGTACAGTCTCTTACACAGAGAGCACCCTGTAAATGTAAATGAAGTTAACATGATATAAAGAAAAGAAACCATATTGTAAGTCATTTTAAAACTTAAATTGTTGTCACCAGATCCCTGTCCCCACTCCTCACGAGGCAGACAATTTCTAAGTCAACTTTTACGTGAAACATCATATGATGAAGATACCAGTGAGCATATGAATTCCATTCATAACAACTAACTTCCTGATGTTGATTAAAACCATTATCTTCTGAAATATTACCCCTTCTCTAAACACTAAACCTCCAAAGTCTACAGCTGGGAAGGTAAGCAAATTAGAAGCCACCATCACTGTGTAGCTTTCTTATTAACAAAATGCCATGTAATGAACTTCTAATAATGTTTCTTGTCCACAGATTAATGACAGCTTAATTCAAAACCACATCATTTACTTATTCTGCTTCATTTCCTTCAAAGTGAAACATAATTTTTTTTCTTGGACATGGAATTAAAATATCTGGATTGACTAAGCAAATCATTACCAGAAATATAATTTTATAAACAATACTATTTCAGAGTAGTCAAAAAACATAAGACATCTGTGTGGTGTTTTTTAATACATAAAATAATCTAGTATATGTAGTATATGCCAACCAAATGGAAAATTGAGACTGTAATTAGAAATGCAAACAGAAATCATCTCAGATTCCATCAATATAATTGTGTTTTTAAGTTCAGCTGAAAGTATTTTAAGAACTGTGACACCATAGGTTTCTTTTTCTTGCCCAGAGGTCATGAACTACTTGACAAAAATGGTTTGTTTGGCCAACACAGGATTAGAATAAAATACTGGATTCAAATATCTTTAAGTGGGACATGACCTCTATTTATCTAACAAGCCCTTAAAGGCACTCATTTTATTTTACAGACCTTGGTCTATGCCTTCCCTACAAATAAGAAATCAAAACAGAATTACTAGTTAAATGGGTACCTTTCTCACTGATGGCCTGATAAAGAGACTCAGAAATTAAGAATACTTACTAATAGTTACATTCAGAAATTCTGATTTTCTTGTTGAGTTCATCTTAACTATATATCTTCAGTGTATGTATCTAACAGTGGTTCATTGATTACGACTGTTGAGCTGTTAAAATTCACTTACATCTGGATGCCAAAAGAAACCAGAAAAGAGAGAATTTTAAAAAACATATTCTTGTAGTATTTGACGGAAGTCCAAATTTTACACTACTTTCAAAACAGTAATAACATTCTCTTGATGGTTTATTTTTCCTCATATAAAAGGAAATGTGTTTGCTCAATGTAATATTTAAAGAGAAACTGGTTTCTACTACTGTATTTTAATGAATATTTACATATATATAAACACAGAGACACATATATACACATACTCAGAGCAATGACTGAACCAAGGCTTGCTCTTATTCTTTTCAGTTCCATCAGACTTCCTGGGAGGTTCTATTCCACTTAAAAATTAAGCCTGAGTCTAGGGCTAAGTAAGAGAACACAGGAGTGGGTTTCCTAAAGCATTAGTTTAGGCATCATTCCAAAGGTATTAGGTTTTAGGCACTGATGAGGCACAAGCTAATTGGCTTTAGAGTCCAAACGTTACTGGTTAAGTTTTGTTTTAAATTAATGTGGAGGAATGCTTCCATTCAGATGGCCCCCGTAAGTCCATCCTTATCTCCAGCTTCTTCCTTAGAACAGAAATACAAAGCACCTGGCAGGGAAGGTGCTTCCAGGGGTGGTACCCCTGAATTCTCCTGGATTAGTCTCTCTGCAGGATCTGGAGAATTCTCTCTCCATCTAGGACTTGAGTGCTGTTGGGAGACTTCCCATTGTGAAGGACACTGAGAAGGGAAGCCTAGAGCAGATCGTGAGATAGCATCTTCTTGAAGGCTTACTTCTTGTATACACCTGTTGGAAAGCACTTCCTTTTCTTTGGAATTCCGCCATTTCATTCTTCTGTTCTGAAACCAAATTTTCACCTGTTGATAACATAATTGGACAAAATAATCACTTACTCCAGGTTATTTCACTTTAACATTAAAAAAAAAATCTGCAGTGCTGGAGATCAAATCCAGGATCTCATGCATGCTGGGCAAGTATTCTATCCCTGAGCCACATCCCTACCCCTTTACTTTAGCATTTTAGACTGTAACTGCTTCTATTATCCATTCCACATGATACCTTATTATGAGAGCCAATCTGGAAAAGTACCTGTGGTTTTTCACATGGACTCCATCAAAGATAGCTGAAAAATTAATATAATAGCCCCACAAATGCTTCTGAAGAAAAACAATTGTGGTAAATTGGTTACATTCTGTAAATCCAATATCTTTCAAAATTGACTTAACTTTCTTAGGTATTTTAAAATATCGCTCAGTCTGTGCTAAATTATTTACTCAAAGAAAATTTATTGACTAGCAATAGCATCTGAGTGTTTATTTTGTGTCACCCATCAGGCAACACACTCTGGGTGGATTCTATAATTCGATTCTTAGGCTGTAAGAAGTCTTCATTTCATATGTAAGAAAATGGAGGTTTGGAAAGATTAATCAGCTCAAGGTCACACAGCTAGTAAAATGGACACACTTAGGCTACAATCTGTAGCTGTCTAACTCCAGTGTCCAGAATCTTATTAGCATGTCGACCTCACCAGGAACTTTTTTTTTTTGCGGGGGGAGGGGGGTGTTGGGGGTTGAACCCAGGGCCTCATACTTACATTCTGTGTAAGTGCTGGACCACTGAGCTGCCACCTCCAGCCCTTTTTTTTTTTTTTTTTTTTTTACTTTTTGAGACAGGGTCTCGCTAAATTATGCAGAATGCCTCTGGTCTCGAACTTGCAATCCTCCTGCCTCTGCCTCCTGACCTGCTGGGATCACAGGCGTGTACCACTGCACCCGGCACAAGGAACTTTTTGAGACTAAATTTACTATACATAGTGTTTTGATAAATTACAGGCTTTATGCAGTTTCCAAATTTTTATTATTCCCAGGATTTATCAAATTATGATAACTGGCTCAATAAAAACTTATTGTAATTAAGCCAGAAGTACTTATTATGGTGTTTCACAAAACACTGAGGCCACAAAGGAAATAATAGGAAGAACTGACCATATAAAAATGAGAAATTTCTATACAAATATATTATAACCATATGAAAAAGCAACAAACTGTCCAAAAGAATTAATAGCAAAGACTTTAAGAGATATTTGTACACCTATAGCAATAGCAGCATTATTTGTAATAGCTAAAAAGTGGAAGAAACCAAGTATCAATCAACAGATGAATGGTTAAGCAATGTGGTATATCCATACAATTGAATGTTATTCAGACTTTAAAAGGAAATTTTGACACATGCTACAACATGGATTAACCCTAAAGACACTATGCTAAGTGAATAAGCCAATCATAAAAATATAAACACAGCCTGATTCTACTCATAGAGTTACTGCTTTTTGTGGATACAGAGTTTCAGTTTTACAAACTGATGCAGATTGTGGTGAAATGTGGAGATAGACGGTGGTGATGGTTGCCCAACAAGGTACTTAACGCCATTGAATTGAGCATTTTTAAAAAAGTTAAAATGGTAAATTTTGTTATATACATTTTATCATGATAAAAATCTGCACATATTCAGAGGATTTTTGCAACATCTGTAACAGGAAAATGTAACCATAATATTCCAAATATTTGATTAACAACCAAAATAATTTCTATATTTCAACAAAAAGATAATAGAAAAATATGCAGCCATGAAAAAGCCAATTAACAGACTATAAATGGCCAGTAAATTATTAAGAGCCTCTAAAATACTTGCTGGGAAACAGACCTGGCAACCCCCTCCCAAAAATCAATCTGCCATTGAAAACCCTATGAACAGCAGAGAAGCAATGACAATAGTGTTTCCCCTGTTGTATGTAGGGTCACTATGAGTCAGATACCAATTCAACGGCACCTAACCACAACAGGAAAAAAAAAAAATACTTGCAGTTAGAAAAATTCAGACTAAAAAGTAACAAATACCAATGCTCATAGAGTTTATGACATTTTTTTTAAATCAGGAAGAGTCTGTAAAAAGAGACTATTTGTTAACAGGAGTGAAATTTTAATATAGTTCAGTATCTAATTTAACTTTGCTTTGGGAAAGAACAGTAGTAGTGAGGGCATGAGAGGGTAATGGGGAAGTGAACGTGAGCAATATACAATGATCTGCATGTATAGAAATGTCATAATGATACTTAGTAACTTGTACTCTAAAAAGTACTAATAAAAATATATGTATATACTTTTAAAAGCAAAAATAGTTCAATATTTCGAATTCATCTAATTTTATATCCTTTGCAACTATGTAAAGTTATAAAGAAATAGTTTAGATGTTTACAGGCATGAGGAGCCACACAGTTTCAAAAATTATTTTAGAGGGTAACCAAGGAAGAAGTTGAAGGTTTCTGCATCCAATAGCACAGAAGAATAATTTAAAAGTAAAGGAAAAGTAAGTATTCAGAGATGGCAGCATTTGGCCTAAATGAGGCTTTGAGCTGTTCATATATTTCTTTCATATTTGATAACCAATCTCACTGACTTGGCCCAGAGACAATTCTCTGGTTTGAATGTGCCCCCAAAAACATGTGCTGGGAACTTCATCCCCAGTGCAATTGTATTGGGAAGCAGGTCCTAATGACAAGTGACTAGACCACAATGGCACTTTCCTCATGAATCAATTAATGTCACTATTATGGGAGTGGGCTCATTATCATAGGAGTCAGTTTCCTACCTAAAAGAAAGAAATAATGGTAGAAAGTAAGAAAGAAAGGCAGAAAGAAGGAGAGGAAGGAAAGAAGGAAGAATGGATGGATGGATGGATGGATGGATGGATGGATGGAAGGAAAGAAGGAAGAAGGAGAAGGAAAAGGAAAAGAAAACATTAATCTATCACAATTTAAAATATACATACAGCTTAACACATAAATCCCACTCCTGGTTCCCTATATTACAAAAAAGTATTTTTAAAGTACATAAAGAAATGCAACAGTGAAAACTGGAAGTAACTTAAAGTTGAAGATAGCTAAATGAATTCTGATATATCCACATGTTGTTGTTGTTATTAGGAGCTGTCGAGTCATGTCCGACTCATAGCAACCCTCATAGGGTTTTCAATGGCTGACTGTTTCAGGATTGCCTCAGAGTGGATTGCCACATCCTTCTCCCATTTTTGTAGTGCTGGGAATAGAACCCAGGACCTCAGAGACAGCAGAGTGGCACTCTACCAACTGAGCTAAATCCCAGCCCAATATATCCACATAATGATCCATAATGAGACACAAGATAAAAGAAATGAAGTAGATCTGTAGATACTAATATGGAAAGATGCATCCATAACACTGGAGTGGGGGAAAAAAAGCAAAACAATATTGTCATCAGCATTATTCATAATAGCCAATGCACACCATTAGTAGAAGGGATTAATTTTGTTGTACCATGTAACGGTAATACTACGTGGCAATGAGTAGAAGTGTTCTATTGCTACATGGAATGATATGAAGAATTTCATAAATATAATGTTAAAAGAAGCCCTATACAAAAGAATATGTACTGAGTGATTCTATCTATATAAACTAAAAGAACAAGCTAAGATAATGTATGCTGTTAGAAGTCAGGATAGTGGATATCCTTGGAAGAATCATGTAGAATTGAAAGGGATCTTCTGGGGACTTCTGCTCTCTACTGCTTGATCTGTATAATGGGTTATTCAGGTGATTTGCACTATTCTTTATGAAAAGCCAACATATTGTTATTTAAAGATATGGCTGTGTGTTTTTATGTGTGTGTATACAATTCTGAGTTTTGGTTTCTTCCTTTGTAAAAGAGGAGTAATAAATGTAGCTACCTCATTGGATCTTTGCAATAATTAAATGACATCAAATGTAAGAGCACAGAGTAAGCCTTATGCAACTCTCTGCATTATTATGTTTATGCATATGTAATTAAAAACCCAATGAATAGCAGAGAAGTACTGTCAAATATCATGCTGATAAATGTTGCCCCTCAGGTAGAAGGAATTGAAAACATGACTAGGGAAGAGTTGCCTCCTCAAAGTAGAGTTGACTTTAATGATGGGAAGGAATAAAGTCCTTAAGACCTCCATTTGCCGAAGTAGCATGACTCAAAATGAGAAGAAACATAGTGGCTGCAACAATGGGCTCAAATATAAAAATGACTGTGCATATGGCAATGTCAGGTAGTGTTTTGTTCTGTTGTATATGGGGTCGCTATGAGTCAGACTGACTCAATGGTACCTAACAACAACATATACAATCCACATATAAGTTTTATTTTATTTTTATTTTTTGGCAGTACTCAGGAGTTAAGCCTGAGGTTTCATGTATGCTTTTTATAAGCACTCAACCACTGAGCCACACCCTCAGCCCATTTTTTACTTTGCATTTTGATAAAGCATCTGGCTAAACTACACAGGCTGCATCTGTCTTTGAACTTGCAATTCTCTTGCCTCTGCTTCCTGAGTCACTAGGACTAAAAGCATGTGATACTGTGCCCAGCTAATCTACACATAAATTTATTTTTAAAACAATATATGTTTCAATAAACTCAAAAAAGAAACATTTATAAATGACACTATCAGCAAGGTGTTGAATTGGAAGGGAGTAAGATCAATTTTCAATTTTAACTTAGCCAATTTCCTTTTTATTTACCACAATAAATACCATATATATGTAATTGATATATATGAAAATAATAAAATGTTAAATTATTTCTGAAATGTTCCATAGAATTCAGTAAGACAGAAAGTGTTCATTTTGAGGCATCTGAATTTTAAAAGCAATATAATTAATGAAATGAGACTATGTGCCTATGGATAACAACCAAAGGAGAGCATACAATTAGGAGAATATGGGTTTTCTTGGTGTCATCTCCAAGGAACTTTTTAATATAGTTGTTGCATTTGCTTTTGAAGAGACTCTTTCAGAGGAACACAAGACTGTATATATTTTATGGCTAGGGGTTTAGCTCAGTTGGTAGAGTGCTTGCTCTGCATGCTCTGAGGCCTTGAGTCCAATCCTCAGCACCATAAAAATGGGAGAAGAACCAGGCAGCCCACTCCCAAAACAATCAGCCATCGAAAACTCTGTGAATAGCAGAGAAATGTTTCATTCTGTTGTGTACAAGGTCCCTATAAGTTGGACCTGACTTAACTGACACGTAACAACAACAACACACACACGCTCTCACACATACACATATATACTATCAGAAATTTTTATACTTTCTGAGAGCACAGTCAGATGGAATATGGCAACCTAGCTACTTCTCATCTTTTAACTTCTACTTCAAGTTTGGACTCAACTAGTCTCCCCAGCCTCCAGAAACTGCTTATTTTCTCCCCTCTAACAATGTGGCCTCTTATCCATACCACTGTGATCCAAGCCAGGCCTACTGAGTCCCTATGTTGTCCTCACTCAGGCCCAACAACCTCTCTAAGGATTAGGCAATTCCATCACTAGGCCTCCAGGGATATATGGACCAGTTACAAAGGGTCCTTTCCAGACATGGGATCCCCATAAGGCTCCAGAGAAATACATGATCTTGAGAACTGTAGATTTGGTTCCCTTACTGGGCATTATATCTAATCTACCACGTGATGTATTATATCTATTCCACCACATGATTAATATATGCTCTTCTGTTGTTATCTAGATGGCACCTAACAACAAACAACTTTTCATGAGCTATGCAGTATTAATCAATATTTCTTCTTACTGCCTACCTAGCACAGTGTCTTGCACAAAACAGACCATCAAGATGTATCCATTGATTTATCTGTCATACAAATAAAATTTCTCTCAAGTATAGACATAATTCCTATAATTTCTCTTGTTAAGAAACTGAGGCAGAGCACAATCCCCTAAGATTATGGATTCATTAGTACCACAGAGTAAGAAGGGCATAGACTGAATGTTCTAGGTCAGTCACTCTATCATGCCACATACTGCTTCCTACTATGTGAAAAAGCTGGGGTTGGAAAGGTGGGTTATGGAGATTGATCACTTCCCTGGAAAAAGGAAGCAAACTTAAGGAGAGTTTTCTACAATAAAGACAGGTTTCAATAAGTTTTAAAGTTAAAACTCAGGTCATTTGTAGTAGGGCATGTTTAAGACAGAGACTCTGCCAGCCCTTTGGTTCCTCTGTGCTAATTCAAAACATTCATGTGGATATAGGCCTATGTCAGGAAACCCAGCTCAGTAAGCAGAGCTGGCTGCATTTCAGTTACCTGCCATCATTTACTTTCTCCAGATACCTTTGTACCATGGGCACTATGCACAAGTTTATATGGTAGAGTTAGGTCAAGGAAAACACAAATCCTAAGGGATGGGAGCTGTTATGGTTTGAACCTAAATTGTCCCCCAGAGGTCATGTTGTTTGGTCCTTTGCTGGTGGCACTGTCCTGAGAGGTTGTGGAACTTTAGGACATGGGCCTTTGGCAGAAGTAGCTCCCTGGGGACAGGTCTTTGGGGCTTTTACCACTGGATCCACTTTCTCTGTTCCTGGTAGACCATGCCATGAGGTCATCTAACACAGGCTCTTCCACCGCCACCACCATGCCCACCCTGCCACCACTATAGACTGATTCTCTGTGAGTTCCCAATAAACCTCTATCTCCATAAGCTTATTTGGGTGGGTTTTTCTGTGACAGCAATGACAACTGGCTAAGACAGAAAAGTTGGTACCAGGAGAACGGGGTCATTGCTATATGGAAACCTAACCATGGGTCTTTAAACCTTTGGAATTTGTTTGTGGGAGGCATTAGGAAGAGTTTGGCGATTCGGATGAGAGAAACCCTAAAGGCTTGAGGGGTGTCTCTCTTGAGAATAAGAAAGGCTAGAATGCTACTGCTGACAGAAACACAGAGAGGACATACAGGGTTTCAGAGAAAAATGAGGACTGTATTGGGCACTGGACTGTAGGCAATTTGTGTGATATGCTAGCAAAGAGACTGTTTGCATTTTCTCCATGCCCCAAAGATTTGAGCAAGGCTGAATTTAAAAATAATGAGCTGATTAGCCTGGCAGAGAAAATAGCACAAGGGTGGTGAGATGGAGGGGCTATGGCTTGGATACCGCTTGCTATGTTCAGCAAGTTTTATTAAAAATAGAAAAATGGCAGAACAAGAATATCTGGAAAATGTGCAGGTTAAAGAGGGAAAAGGCTGCAGCTTGTCTAAGTTTATTATAGAAAGGTCTGGTTTGGGCCAGGAGGGCTTAATTGTTAAAGAAAGAAACCACAGTGAAGGAAAGCCTTGACCTTTCTTTTTCACTGGGACAAAAGAAATTCCCTTAAAGAACAGGAGTCAGCCAGATTTCTCCCATCTAAGGCCCCTGGGAATGAAAAAGGGAGTGTCTGAAATGCCATCATCAGGATGGATTTCTGATAAGAGGCCACCCAGGGAAATGATTTCTTGGCCTGGGCATATAGAGGCTACCTATGAAGCAGTAGTTTGAAAGGGTGAAGGTACCTCTTGAGCCAGCAACAAAACCTGGCATCCTTCATGTGGTGCTGGCTTTATAACAGTTACAAGAATTTTTATGCAAGAGTTAAGGGGTTATGTAAGCTGTCATCAAAGTTTCAGAACACAACCTGCAAAGCCAGGAAATGTGTACCAGAGTTGGATGCCCTGTGGAGATCCCCTGAAGGGTTGATGCATGAAGCTTTGTGGTTGGAGTCTAAGCAGCAATGGAGACCCCAGAAGGTTGGAGATGCCGGCACCATGAAACATCTGCTGAGGGAAGCTGGCAGCAAGAAGTGGAGCTAGCCCCAGGAGGGCTATTTGCAAAAAGGCCAGAGGGGATTATAAGAAAATCAAATGGAAAATGGTAGTGTCTTGTGTGTTATTTATAATAAGAGAGTCAATCCTTATTCTTCACCCTCAAAAAGCTGATGTTGTTTGTTGTTGTTAGGTGCCGTCGAGTCGGTATCCGACTCATAGCAACCCTCTGTAAAACAGGGGAAACACTATTGTCAGTGCTTCTCTGCTGTTCATTGGGTTTTCAATGGCAGATTGATTCTTGGGAGGGGGTTGCGAGGTCCTTCTCCCAAGCCTACAGCTTCTGGTGTTCCCAGGCGGTCTCCCATCCAGGTACTAACCAGGCCCGACCCTGCTCAGCTTCCGAGATCTGACGGGATCAGATGCCACATGGTTACAGCTGCAGGCTCAAAAAGCTAGAAAGTCTTATTCGCAATTACACGAAACATTAATGAACAAGGAAGGCATTAACTTGAAATGACTATATATGACAAAACTCAAAGTTGAGAGTAATGGAACACATTAAGTGGTATTCATTTCTCTCATTCCCACTTTGACTTTGGATTGAAAATGAAAAAGACAGGGAAATTGGTTCCTGCTTTTGAAGAAATATATTTAGCTTTCTTTTCTGAATATAGAGAAAATATATATAAGTACTACATCTTTAGTATTTACCTTCATTTTGGAAAATTAATCTGTCCAATGGCAGAAACCCAGACCTCTCAGCAAATGGAACTGTTTCCAAATAAGAATTGTCACATACACTTCCACCAACTAAATAATTATGAAAAGCATTTCAAGAACACTTCAGGGTCCAGCACTATGCTCAGCACAAGAAATACTTGCCAAATGAATGGATTTCATTATATTCCTTCAAAAATTATGGGCAGAAGACATCTTCCTGATCATTAATACCTGTGATTCCTTTAGTCCCAAGTTGATGGCAAGTTTCTTTCGGTCTGTTTTGCTGATATATTTCTGCTTCTGAAACATCCTCTCCAAAGCCTTTCTCTGGTCTTCCGAAAATACAGCTCTTCTTAATATGCCCCTCCGAGCTTTAGAATTAGAGTCCTGTGTCAGCAGAGGCAGCATGCTCTCTTCTCCTGGGGTAAGAGAGGGAGGAGAGATACAAAAGTGCAGTTATCATTAGAGAGAAACAAATCTGTCTTTCCCAGGTCACTAGAACCATCCTACTCTGTACCATGGCCAAACCATCTCATGCACTTCAAGCAGTGCTTCCTAATTTCTTCTTGGTTATGGTCTCTCTTGAAAATCTGTCAAATGCTCTTTGCCCTTTAGTGAGAGGAGGGGAAGTACATATACTTGTCTTCCCAAATTTGTGTGCCAAGTTACAAAGCCCCAATGCAAAACAAGCAGTAGGTGATTTAAACACTTCATTTTCTCCAATTCTTCATATATTTATTTATTCATTCACTTTCTTCAATAAATTTCTGAATACTTATCACATGCCAGGCCCTCTACTCAATATCATACATTGAGAAATAAAACAGATATGTTTTATTGCTTTCATTGCCTATAAAATCTAGTGAAAGGGCACTTACTGAACTATCATTACAAGTGTGATGAAGTACTTATTCCTCAGGAGGATGCTTTGGGAGCACAAAACTAATCTGCTCCAACTTTGGGATGTCATAGCATGCTTGCAAGAATCAGAGATGTTTAATCTGAGGAACAAAAGGTGAACTGGAGGATTCTCAATCATTACTCTCCAACTCCATTGATCATCAACTCTTTGAAGTCACAGACACTTAGTACTTTTTGTGCCTTTGTGTGGCTAAGACAATACTGACTCCCATATTCTGAGAGCTTACATGCATTTGTTATTCATTACTTCACTCATTCTGCTTGGCACATATGACTAGCAGAATAATGCCAGCCCCCACCCTCCCAAAGATGTCCACATCCTAATCCCCAGAACCTGCTTGTTGGCCAAGGGGAATAAAGGTTGCAAATGGAATTAAGGTTGCTAACTAAGTGACCAGAAGATGAAAAGAGTATCTTGAATTATCTGGGTGGGCCCAAAGAAATGACAAGCATCCTCAGAAATGTGTAAGAGGTCACAGTCATAGGCAGATTTTAAGATACTACACTTCTTGTGTAGAAGATGGTGGAGGAGCTATGAGCCAAACAATGCAGGAAGCTGTAGGTAAGTGGAAAATATAAGAAAATAGATTCTCCCCAGAGCCTACAGAAGGAACCCAGCCCACTGGCACCTTGAGTCTAGCCCTGTAAGACCCAACTCAGGCTTCTAGTCTCTATGATAATAAGTCTGGTCTCAGATAATAAGTATGTGTCATTTTAACACATTAAGTTCGTGACAGTTGGTTATAACAACAGTAAGAAACTGTGGTATCAGGCCCACAGGAATAGTTCCTGAGGAAACTAGACAAAGGGTACATAATCCCTGCCCTAGAGGATCTCACCTTCTATGGAGGATCAACACATGAACATTCACTCTATAACACAGGCACCAGGAGAGCAGGGACTCTGATCTATGGTTGTAGCAGGTCTGGTTTTAGTGCTTAATAATTACTTGCTGAACAAACAAGTCAATGAATGTCTTTAGTACTAGAAGAGAAAGATCTGCAAAGTGTTCTGGCATTTAATGAAGGAAATAATGAATTGAGAGAAGATGGGTTGAGTCAAGTCTAAAAGAATATAGTTAAAAGAAAAAGAACCAAGGCCAGTCCAGGCAGAGAGACTAGTATATTTGAAAGGACTATTGCACAAAGGAAGAAAGTCTATGCAAGGAAAAGCAAGCAGTGGCTGGGGAAAGACACGATGTAGAGGCTGCAAGCTGCCAACCATAACCAGCTTGCAGATGCACTTTGTTTGGTCTTGTAACACTATTTAGAGATTCGGATTGAGTTGTCCAGAGGTAATAACTGGGAGGATTCACACGAAGTCCACGTTTCTGACATCTCTCCAAAGGTGACAGGCTCACTACACTGAGATCATCTTCCTGCAAAGAGCAATCCAGAGTGAATATTAGGTGCTCCCTTCAGATGGAGCAGATGGCCTTCAGTTTGCCACAGCTTGAGTTTTACCTGCCAGGCTTGAAAAGACATTTGAACCTCTGGCACACAGATGATGGATGGGAATGGATCCAGATCACAGAGAACTTCCAGGGGAAGGGACATTAGTCAGTAGGCAATAAAGATCAATAGAAGATGTTTAAGAAGGGCATGGCATGATAATAAAAAAACACACTGAGCACTCATTCTGTACTGTTACTCTTGCTCTGTTAAGCCGTTGATGTGCAGTGTTTCATTCAATCCTACAACACGTTCATGCCATGAATGTCACTATCATTCTCCCCATTTTATGAAAATAAAATGATTCTTAGGAAAGTTTAATAACTTCGTGAAGGTAACATAGCTAGGACTTCAAATCCAGGAATATTGATACCAAAGCAAATGCTGACAATGTATATTGATATGATCTGACTTGTATTTTAGAAGGATAATGACAATAAATCCTTTTAATTCTACTTCTGGCATATAAAAGCTTCCTTTCCTATTCATCTAAAAGATTATAAACATCTCCTGGCTAGTCTTTCTGTCCTTAGATATATCTCATCCCAGTTCATGCTCATACTTCAAGATGAACCACACTTTCTCCTCCCAGCCTTTAACTCCACATCTCCTTGGAAATGCCATAGCTCTGGGATGTAATCAAGCCCAATTCTTTACAAAGGTCCATGCTCTGTGATGCTCCCTTTCCATTCATCCTCACGTGGGATCTTAGCTATTTCCTCTTCTGCAACACTAATTGTTTTTGCCTGTATTGTGCCAAGATAATATCTGGAAGTCAGGCTTCAACAACTGGATTTATTACCGGACCTTGCTCACTCTGAGCACTTCCTCATCTATAGAAGAGTCAAGAAGTTTGTCGTTGCTTTTAGCAGTTTTATAAAATACTGGTATGTATTAAAAATGTTCTGAATATCTCAATATGCTCATCTTTGTCTAAATGTTTTCCTTCTCTGAGTATTCCTTGGTATAGAGAACTCAGAATTGGACCTACTACATTATTTCAGAGTAAAAACACCAGCTGGGATAATATCTCTCCCGGGGGCCTTGGGAAGAAGGTCTACAAAGTACAGAAGTGTTGGATTTGGATCTCAGCACTTAGTGTAAGACTTGGAGCAAGTTGAAAGTCTCTTTCAGCTGATCTCATAAGGCTGCTCCAAAGATTCAACAAAATAGCATTAACAATATTTCAATGTCTAGCCCAAATTAAGTATCCCACAAATCTACTTCCCTTATTCAATTTCACTTGGTCCTTACAAGAATCATCTACCACATTTTTCACTCTCTACACATGAAGAAGTGCTCGAGCAATCAAGGTCTAAAGCTGCTCAAAGAACACAGAGTTCAGCTTCCACAAAGACCTTTGGAATCCAATCCTTGGCTCTTTTCTCTATATTCTGGCATTCTTAAATCTGTAAATGAATCCAATCTACCATTATTATAGCCATATGTATTAAAAATTTAGAAACAAATACTAAATATCCAAAGAAAAATATAATGCATAAAATATCCAACTAGTGGAGCTGGTGTTTAGCTCAGTTGGTAGAGTGTTGCTCCCTGAAGCCCTGGGTTCAAGCCCCAGCACTGCAAAAAAAAAAAAAAAAAAAAAAAAAAAAAAAAAAAAAAAAAAAAAAAAAAAAAAAAAAAAAAAAAAAAAAAAAAAAAAAAAAAAAGGGAAAAAGATGTGTCAATCTACTCCCAAAGCAATCCTGAAACAATTAGCCATTGAAAACCTTATGAATAGCAGAGAAGCACTGACATAGTACTGGGCATGGTACATTGTCAGGTTATTATTTCATTCTGTTGAATATACGGTCACTATGAGGTAGACCGAACTTGACAGCACCTAAAAACAACAAGAATCCAATTGGTAAAATTTTAAAGAACTATTAAAGATGAAGACTATGAAGATCAGACAGCAGTGAAGAAAGTACTTGCACTGTAATTTTTTAAAGCATGATACCTAAGATGTTTGCTATGCTTACAATCAGGTAAAAATGCAAAGGAAAAAAAAGATTGAAAAGGCAAAAGGAGACACTAAGATAGGCCACTACAGAATCATAGACAAATATTTCATATCCATTCTCTACATTTTAAGTTACATTCTTTTTCTAGTAGAAACAAGCAAATACATGGCAGAGTTACTGCAATGCTGCTGAATGCTAAAAGAAAGTGAATCTAATCCATCCTTAAGGAGCTCCTCATTGATAAGGAGAGGCCCAAGAAGGATATTAAAGATAAATACAGTGAGAGGACAATTGAGGCCCACAGCACAGAAAGCATTTAGTGCAACAGATAAGAAGTCACTGAGTCTGGGAGATCAACAAAGCAGGTCCTAAGAGACAGCAGCGGCTAAAGAAGACAAACTCCTTGGGCAGCAATCTTGGGAAAGGAGGGCAGAGGTGTGAAGCCAGGTGTGAATCTGGTTGGGTCTAGGAATGCCAACACAGCCTGATAGCTCCATATTGGAGGGTGTGACTGAGAAGAACACACAGGTGACCTAGAAAGCAGATTAGGGACAAGGTGACTGAAACGAGCTTAGGTTATAATCTGACAAGGGAAACCTTTCAAGAACACAAGACCAACCAAGTATTTTAGAAAGGCAAATATTTTCTGAGTTACTAAAACTTTTTACATCTATATAAGAAGTCCAAAAATAATGTTTAGATGTCTAAACATAACAGGAAAAAAATCTATATTTTTTTCTAAGTTAACTTAAAAGTTGTTGTTTGGTGCCGTCGAGTGGAGTCCAACTCATAGTGACTCTCATAGCGTTTTCAATGGCTGACTGTTTCGGGATTGCCTTGGGAGTGGATTGCCAGGGGAGTGGATTGCCACATCCTTCTCCCATTTTGCAGTGCTGGGAATTGAACTCGGGACCTTAGAGACTGTAGAGCAGCGCTCTACCAACTGAGCTAAATGTCAGCCCAATTTAAAAGTAAGGCTCATGAACCTACCCAAGTTAGCCCCTTCTTCACAAAAATCTACATATTAGAATAAAACAACAGGTGAACAAAACTCATTTATGCCCCTAAAACTTCTTAACAGAAACACACAGGTGTTCCTAACCAGTTATGTTTAAGTAAAGAGAAAGAAGATTCCATTAAGGGAATCCACAAATACATCATTCTCACTAGTGATAAATACTAACATTTTGGGCAGTCACAGCCCTAAACCAGACCCCAATCTCTGAAAAAGAGACCTGAACCTGCTGTGAAGGTGCAAGTGTTAATTCCCGGGTCTGATTCTCAGATTTCAGTGCCCTAAAATGAACAGTGATACAGCCAATAAATAAGAAAATAATGTTGCATCCTTCCTTTCTTTGCTAGCTTCCCAGTTTCTCTATTGCCATTCTTAACACACAAATCATGCTGGGTTTCCTGAAGTGATGTGCTCTGGGTTCCTAGAAGTACATTACAATGCTACCGCGGTCACCACTGGTGCTCTTCCCTGGGTGTCACCCATCCTCTTTGCAGGTCATCTCTGTATCTAACCGTAACTATTTACATGAACCCACACAATTTCCATATCTTCTATACCCACAAATATCAAATTTACACCTGCTAAACACATACACAGACTCCAACAACCTGCTGGTGGCTCAAAAATCTCTCAGAAGCTACTGAAAAGCTAATAGATACACCTCCAGGTATTCCTAAATTCATGACAAATCTCTCATTTGTGTGGACGCTTTTGGGTGACAAAAAAATAAACAATATAAGAATGAAATAAATGGATATGGGGTATACTCAGTTAGCAGAGTGCTGTTCTGCACAGTCTAAGGCCCTGAGTTTGATCCCCAGCACCGCAAAAATGGGAGAAGGATGTGACAGCCCACTACGGAAGCAATCAGCCATTGAAAATCCTATGAATAACAGAGAAGCACTGACATAGTGCTGGGCATGGCAAAGTATCAGGGAGTATTTCGTTCTGTTGCACACAGGTTCACTATGAACTGGACCTGATTCAATGGCACCTAACAACAAAGATAAGGAGTATAGTAGAAATGAGGCTTTAAAAGGTAGGGCCATCAATTCAAGGTGCTATAAGGCCCTATCAATTTGATGATATTATTATTATTATCATTCTCATTATTATTATTATCATCATCATCATCATCATCACTATTATTATTATTATTTCAAAATGCATTTTCCACACATATTTGGGGCTCAATATATGCTCATGTACATGCCAACCTCATGTCATGTCATATCACCTGCACAGCAATCCTCAGAGATAGACATTACCATCCTTATTTCCCACAGGAAGAAAAGAGGCTCTAGAGAGTTAAACTGTGCAGTTGAAAGTGCATATCAAATCAGAATAATGCAAATCAACATTTCTTAAAATTATACCAAATATTTTCAAAGTTATAAGTGAGTCAGGGAAGGAGGTGGGGAAGTAGAGCAAGTCATTAAAATGGGAAAGTGATGTGAGATAGAAAACTTTGCCAAGGCATGATTTTCTAGATCCTGAGATACTCCCCAATTGCCACCCTCTAGACAAGCACTGTGTGAAAGGCCTAGAGAAGGGCACAACAAACAGAGATGTGCTGCAAGTACATGACACTGCTGGGAGGAGAGGCGGGGAGACAGAGAAACCAGCCTTAGGCAGTCTAGTCGTAGCTGCTGCCTCTTCCAACTGCCTCCATCTCTAGAAAACATGTCTTAACTCTGAAGCCAGGGCAGTGCTATTTACAGTAGCCTGTCCTCCAAGAGAACAGACAGCAACCCAAGAGCAAATAGCTGCAGCTCTGCTCTGTCTTTCTACCACTGAATTCAACAGAATCCTCTCCCTCAAATGGTGCACCAATAATCTGTGGGATGCTTACTTGGACTCACCTGGACTCACCTGAATCTCCCGATTAAGGATCCCATTTGGGGAAGCTCCCTTTGTGCCGTATCCTTTCACTGATTGTGACAGGAAGCCCTGTACAGGTTTCTGTCCAGTGCTCCCCTCAACCCCTTGTAGCTTCTAGCCCATGCCATGGTTCTGGCCCTGCTCTGTTCCCTGTTCTGTTCCAGCCTCCATTCCCAATCTGGGATAGCCTGGAGTCATAGCAGGCCAAGGAGTGCTAAATATAGCCCACTCCTATTAAGCCATATTGTTTCAGGTTTGCTTTCTGAGTTTACAGTTTTCCATATTAAAAATGAATTCATACCCCAGAAAACCTGTTACTTCATAAGAAAAGTGACAGCACAAGTCTCTGAAGCAGCTCTGAGTCTAGACCTCATCAGGATTTCCATGAAAATTTATAAAATGATGTAAAGGTAATTTAATCTGGAGGCTACCAACAACCCTTCAGAAATAAAATTCCATCATCTTTTAATATATTCAATAGCTTCTCAAAGCTGGAAGAGACAAGAGATCATGTGTCCAACTCCAGCTTTCCAATAGGCCAGCCAAAGTGCCATTAGCCTCCATTAACTGTTTCTTCAATGTCCATTGCTTCAAACCTTCAATCTGTATCTCTGCCTCCTGGGGTCAGCTTTCTTCCACTGTGCCAGTGATCGTCTTTTGGCTCATATCTTCCTACAGTAGCATTCCTAACAATTGCAACTGTCCATCTCCCACTTTTGGAGGTTTCTCTCCCAGGATCTTCTCTTCCATGAAGAGCTTCCTCACCCTTCCTAATTTTAAGTGTTTGTATTGCATGTGCATATGATTGTGTTGTAATTTCTGTAGATCTGAAGTTTGGACAAAGAGACAGAATCTGCCTAACCTGTCCTACTTAAATTCAAAGACCACCCTCCAACCTCCATACATCTAGTATTTGGGAAGACTATATGGCCTTGGTGACAGAAACAATGCTGGATTTTGCATGATAGAATTTTGTCAGACTAATGACTTTTTTCATTGCAAATGCAATTTTTAACCAACATAAATGACTATACACATGGAATTCACCAGATGGAACATACAGGAATCAAACTGACTACATTGTGGAGCCTGCAGCTGTACTACTGTGGCATCCAATCCCATCAAATCTCAGAAGCTAAACAGGGTTGGGCCTGGTTAGTACTAGGATGGGAGACTACCTGGGAATACCAGGTGCTATAGGCTTGGGAGAAGGACCTGGCAACCCACTCCCAAAAAACAATCAGCCACTGAAAACGCTATGAATAGCAGACAAGCACTGACAAGAGTGTTTTGCCTATTGTACATTGGGTCATTATGAGTCAGACACTGACTCAACAGCATCTAATAACAACAACATTTGTAGAAAAAGAGGATGTAAAACCTCAATATCAGGAGTCAGAACAAGATTGGGGGCTGATTATGAATCAGACCATCAACTCATAAACAAGTTCAAACTGAAACTGAAGAAAATGGTATCAAGTGTATGAAAGCCAAGGTATGACCTTGGGTACAGCCCACCTGAGTTCAGAGACTGTCTAAAGAACAGATTTGATGCCTTGGACACTAATGATTGAAGACAAGATGAGTTGTGGCATGACATCAAAGACACCATTCATGAGGAAAGCAAAAGGTTACGAAGAAGACAGGAAAAGAAAAGACTAAATTAGATGCCAAAAGAGATTCTGAAACTTGCCATTGAACATCAAGTAAAGTGAAAGGAAGACATGATGAAGTTAAAGAGCTAAACAGAAGATTTCAAAGGGCACTTGGAGGAGAAAAAAGTGAAATATTATAATGACATGTGCAAAGAGCTGGACATAGAAAAGCAAAAGGGAATAACATACTCTGTTTTTCTCAAGCTTAAAGAATTAATAAGAGAAGGACATGGCAATCCACTCCCAAAGCAATCCCAAAACAATCAGCCATTAAAAACTCTATGAGGGCTGCTATGAGTTGGGCATGACTTGATGGCACCTAACAACAACAACAACAAAGAACTGAAGTAAAAATTCAAGTCTCAAATGGAAATACTGAAGGATTCTACAGGGAAAATATAAGATGACACAGGAAACATGAAAAGAAGATGGAAGGAATACACAGAGTTATTGTACCAAAAAGAACTGGTGAGTGATCAACCATTTTAAAAGGCTGCATACAATCAGTAACCACTGATACTGAAAAAAGAAGAAGCTGCCTTGAAGGCATTGGCAACACAAGGCTCCAGGAATTGGTGGAATATCAATTGAGATGTTTCCACAAACAGATGACACACTAGAAGTACTCACTTTTCTATGCCAAGAGATTTGGAAAACAGCTACCTGACAGAAAGAGATCCACATTTGTACCTATTCTCAAAAATGGGGATCCAACCAAATGTGGAAATTATCCAACAATATCATTAATAGCACACACAAATATAATTTTGCTAAAGATCATTCAGAAGAAACTGGAGTAGTGTATTGACAGGGAACTGTCAGAAAGTCAAGCTGAATTCAAGAGGGCATAAAACCAAGGACATCATTGCTGATGTCAGATGGATATTAGCCGAAAGCACAGAATACCAAAAAGATGTCTATGTTTTATTGACTATGCAAAGGCATTTGACTGTGTGGATCACAACAAATTTTGGATAGCATTGCAGAGAATGGGAATACCAAAACATTTAATTGTACTCATGAGGAATCTGTACATGGACCAGGAAGCAGTTGCTCAAACTGAACAGGAAAACACTGCTGGGTGTAAAGTCAGGAAAGGTGTGTGCCAGGGCTATATCCTTTCACAGTATCCCTTCAATCTCTATGCTGAGCAAATAATCCAAGCAGCTGGAATTTATGAAGAAGAAAGTGGCATCAGGATTGGAGGAAGATTCATTAACAACTTGTAATATGCAGATGACACAAATGTGCTTGCTGAAAATGAAGAGGATTTGAAATATTTACTGATGAAGATAAAAGAACACAGCCTTCAGTATGGATTGCAACTCAATAGCAAGAAAACAAAGGATCCTTACAACTGGGTAAGTACATAACTTCATTATAAATGGAGAAAAAATTGAGGTTGTCCAAGATTTGCTTTACCTGGTTCTGTAATCAACACCCCTGGAAGTTGTTGTTAGGGGCCATCAAGTCAGTATCCAATTCATAGCAACCCTACATACAACAAGCAAAACAGTATTGGTACTGCTTCTCTGCTATTCATAGGGTTTTCAATGGTTGATTGTGTTTTTTGAGAGTGGGTTGTTGGGTCCTTCTCCCAAGCCTACAGCACCTGGTGTTCCCAGGTGGTATTCCATCCTAATACTAACCAGGCCTGACCCTGCTTAGCTTCTGAGACCTGATGGGATTGGACACCACAGTGGTTCGGCTGCAGGCCACTCCTGGAAGTAGTACTCAAGAAATCAAAAGATACTTTGCATTGGAAAAAGCTGTTGCAAAAGATCTCTTTAAAGTGTTGAAAAGTAAAGATGTCACATGGAAGACAAAGTTGCGCCTGACTTATGCCATGGTATTTTCAGTTGCATCATATGATTGTGAAAGCTGGACATTGAATAAGGGAGACCAGAGAAGAATTGATGCTTTTGAATTATGGTGCTGGAGACAAATATTGAAATACCATGGACTACCAAAAATAACCAATAGATCTGTCCAAGATGAAGTATAACGAGTGTACTCCTTGAAAGCAAGGATAGTTAGACTGTGTCATACATCTTGGACATGTCAGGAGGCACCAATCCCTGGAGAAAGACATCATGTTTGGGACAGTGGCAGGTCAATGAAAAAAAGGAAGACTCTCATAGTATCTGCAACAATAGGCTTAAATATAAAAAAGGTCATTTTTATGCCAGTGTCTGGTAGTGTTTCATTTTATTGCACATAGGTTCACTATGAGTCAGATCAGACTCGATGGCACCTAACAACAACAACAACATGATAGTGCTTATCATATGGCTTGATTTTCTGTTTTTATATATCAAGTACAAATTTAACTTCCACTGAATTCTAATTAATGCTACTCTTTATATCTATATTTCAGTCAGTATATGTAGTTTGAAGATAACTCTCATGTTCTCCAAATCATTTCTCTTTCTTGAGCCAAGAATACTCAAATTTCTTTCAAAGTTCCTGACTATTCATAAAGGTTCCTTCACTATTTTAGTTGCTGCCTAGTTCTTAGCCTGATTTTCACATGAGAGTCTATTCAATGTACCTTTTAAAATGAATCTCCAAAAGCTGGGCAAGTTGGTACACATCTATAATCCCAGTGACTTGGGAGGTGGAATCAGGAGGATCACAAGTTTGAGGGCGGAGGCAGCCTGTGTAACTTAACATGACCCTGTCTCAAGACAGAAAAAAATTAAAAAGGGGTTGAGGATACAACTCAGTGGTAGAGCACTTGCAAAGTATACTCAAGGACCAAGTTCAGTGCTCCCAGTGCTTAAAAAATGAAGGAAGAAAGGAAGGAACGAAGGAAGGAAGGAGGGAGAAAGAAAAAAAGAAGGAAGGAAGGAAGGAAGGAAGGAAGGAATTAAATAAAAGTGTCTCCAGAACTGAACCAGCGTAGGCAAGCCCTTTCTCTTATTTGCAGAATCTGTTAATAAAACATAATCCAACATCCTCATACCATTCTAGTGACACTTACTGAGCTAATAGTATTTCCTCTCCCTATTTTGCTCTACCCAGACCATTCTCCCTTGCTCCCAATTCTTTCTTTTGTACTAGTTTTGGAAACCTCAAATCAGGAATTTGGAAGCTGCCCTATTAGGTTTCATGTTATGCTCAGGCAAGGGCTAATGGACAACATGAAGGACACGCACCCCATATTGCTGAGCAATGGCTCCCCCTTACCCTCTGTGCTGGAACATTTGGGGGAGAAATGGAACTTCATTCTAGGAATGTAACTCCAACACTTCACTGCCTCTCTAGAACTACTGAATAGAGCCATCAACTTGGAAAATCTATTATCGTGAGTCTGTGAGTCCTTTAAACATTCTTCTTGGTTGACCGAATGTCATTTATCTATGCAACACCCCTCCCCTTCCCTTTTGAGAAGTCAATGTCTACCTATCGCACAAACCTAATTATGTCTTAGAATATATAATCAGGCTTCTTCCTCTGTAAGAAAATGCTGCATCCCTCTGAAGATTGTACAGTGGCCAAGTTAAATCTTCCTTCTACATTGTAAAATGTTATGTAGTCTTTTGTTGGTTTCCATAGGTCCTGGCCACCTCCTCAGCCCACTCACCACTCCAGCTGAGGACAGTGAAAGAAAAAGCTCATTCAGGTGGCAAGAATACTAATCAGAGCATTGCCCATCTTTGACAGTGAAACTCACAAAACCAACCTAAATTCACAACAATGAAAAATAATGTCCCTTCTCTGCTACCCTCAATGAAAGCCTAAATTCAAAATTGGAGAGCATGCTATGTTCCCTTAAGATTTAACAAGGAAGGGAAGATGGTAAAATGACCTCAAAATATAGAATGTTAAGTGCATCTCCCAAGAAAAAGGCAGAGGAGTCTGTTCCAAAAGCATATTCTCCCCGCTCATACTTTTATAAGGTTGCTCCAAATTGAAGTATTGTGATTTAAAGCATAAGATTTTTGAAAGGGCAAATTCAAGTTGGGTACATAAAGACAAAATGAAATAATTATCTGATTAATTCAATTAGCTAACCTGCATAATTAAGATTCCTATATTTTTTTTCAGGTAGTTTTTAAAAAGTTGTTCTCTACATAATTTCCAAAACTTTCCCTTTCATTTTAGCTGACAAATGTGTTATTTTGAAAAGAACCTTCTGGGTGTAATATCAAAGATTTTCCATGTATTGCTTTGGGGGAGGGGAAAACTTTTACCACTGCCTTTTAATTTCCCCCACTGTAAGGATTGTGCTTAAATAGCCTATTAAACTATTTACTGCATGTGAGAAGGGCACTGGGTGAATGATTGTTTCCACATTGCAACAAGGAGTCAATCATAAATCTAAGAAGAAAAACTAATTCAATATTAAGCAAATGAATCATGTTAAGTCAAAAGGATTTCACTTCCTTAGTTATAAATTTGTTGATCTGATCCTATGCTTTTGGTTTATTGTGAAATAAAATGAAGGCCATCAATTTCATCAGGTATTAAAATTTTTAGTATAAACCTTAACTTTGGCTATCCAAGCTGAAACTTATACAAGATTATTTGGATAGTTCATTCTTCTTCTTTCATACAATGAAAAGGACATAAAAGCTTGGGCATAAACATTCTTATTATTAAAAAAAAGAGAAGAAAATCTAGTAAATGCCTTTAGTAAAAAGGTTTGTGCAGATGTAAACCTCATTAACTGTCCTAGTATCAGTTATTTATGTGAAATTCTTTATTGACAACATAATTCCACCATTTCATTATTAGTTGCTGCCAATATGAATAAACATTTTAAACAAGAAAATAAGAAATTCAGAGCTATAACTAATAATGTGAGACACCACTGTTTATTAAAAACACTTGTGGGATCTTATAAACTGTCTTAAAAGGCCAACTTTACAAAAGGAGACAAACCGAGTACAGCATTTTCTATCCTTGATCTTGTATGTTTATATATATAAAAGGATAAACACAGGACTTTAAACCTCCAGGGAAAAACACTGTAATTCACAACAGTTATGCAAAAGGCACAAAGTGGGAAGGACTGAGAAATAGATGGAAAAAAATGAGATCTGCTTAATCATTCAAACAGTTGAGATGAAGTTGTCTAAGAAATGTCTTCAGCATGACTTTTATGTGTTCTTTTTATTACATTGGCCCAACATTTTGTCCTGTTTATTAAAATGGCCCAAACTTTTACAGCTTAGAGACTCTCAAAATGCCAATACAAAATAAATAAATACACAATCACTCATATGTACATATGTGAACATCCAACCTGTTAGATGAATTTTTTGGCGTATTTCCACTTACCTGAACACTACCACTAGAGATTGTCTGTGGTGAAAGGCCAGTATTATGTCAAGGTGAAATAAATGAAACTAAGTGTAGAGCCTCTTTTAATCTCCTCTACTACAATCTAACATCAAAGATTTTAACTCCACAAAGATGCCACCATGATAAGGTATCAGATATTTGGGTTTTAAGTTTCTGCTCCAGATGCCTTTGCCTGCTACTCTAATATCTAGTGATAAATGTTTCCTTAATTTGCACAACAGTTTTCAATTGCCCTCCTAGCAGACCACCTTGAAGGAGCGGGTAAAAGGTTTAGTCATGGTTTCTATTTTTCTATTTGAATTCAGCACATTCTAGTTTAATGGACAATTAATAGGTCACTTCCAAAATAGTAGTGTATCAGTCCTGGTTAATAAACAATCCTCACAGTTGATAATGGGCCTTATGTATTCAGCAAGTCCCTGTATACACTCAGCTCATCCACTAAATCCCTTTTCAGGTGGACAGGGTTATATGGGAAGATGAGCTAGCATGAGTCTATAAAAGTCAGTTTCATTCACTGCTTTATTTTTCAGTCAAGTGCTTTAAATGGTGTCCAGAAATTCACTAGGAATGTGACACAGGAGAAAAGACTGACACACAGAGTCTTGCTTTATGACCATTCAAAAGGGCAACTGACCCTTGCCCAAGGCTTTTCCATGTGAAATGGTTCCTAAAGTTCATCTGTAGAGTGAAAAATCATGGTGAGGTCGCGTGTGGATGAGTCAAGTGAAAGTGACGATTGGTCATGGGTCTGTCACCCATTGTAGCCAGGTCCCAGCCATGTAAAGTGCTCTGTGGGAAAGTATCAGCCCCCTAAAGAGATGCTCAGAAGCTTGCAGCTCATTAAACAGCCAGCATTTGCTGTCTCACTTGTCAGGAATCATTCTGTCCAGCAACTGCTGTCCTGAAACATTCAGAAAACACATGCATAGAGGCAGGGATCTGAACTCAACCGTTATGGAGTCCTATACTTTAGTTTTACTCAACTCTTCTTTTGTTTTTTACCTGACAGAGCTGTTAACCTGAGCTTTCTCTTGGGCAGCTGAAATAAATGCATCCCTCCGCTGGACTTCTTTACCATAAACTTAAAATCTCTACCTCTATATTCTTATATCACGTAGATATCTCAAGACCAAGGTGGACTTCACTTTCAGTTTAACACTTTGCTTTATGCATCAGAGTGCGTGCACCCATGCTCTGAATTGTATAAAGTTTGCTATTCTTATCCCACAACAAGGCACTACAAAAATTTTGTGTTTATGTTTACAGAAAGGTTCTCTTGAAAACACTTCTGGCAGCTCTGTTTGTTTTTATCCAAGATGATAAAGAGTACATATTTACCCCTTTTCATGATATTGACAATTTTTAATTATTTTCTACAGACACTTAGTGACTCTCTGTGTAACATTTTAAGCTGAATGGAAAGTTTACACAGCACAATTTCTTTGCCTTCTTTCCTTCCTTTTCTCTTGTTTAAAGGAGTTTGCTACATGTTTCAGAAAGAGCCAAACCGGTCCCTCCAAGATCTTTTATATCAAGTAGAAAACAAGTCACTTTCCATGGTGTGTCAGCTCTGGGTTTCAAAGCCATTAGAAGCCACTCACAATTGCTCACTGTGCTGAGGCTTGATAAATCTCTGGAAACCTCCTGAATAGGATCACTGTGATTTTTAGTGAGGAATTAGCTCCTTGCCATTGCATTACCAATTAGCTTCCCTGAGCACATTAAATCCTGCTGCTTTGGTTTACAGAATAACTGAGGCATTGCTGATGAAGCATTAAAAACTTACTTGGAAAAGTGGTTGGGGATGCAGGGCGCCGACAGGACCCACCACAGCATGCCGAGTAGAATGGCGGAGCACTCAGAAGAAAAGGTTTGGAAGGCACTGCAGAGAAAGCATTGATCTCATTGATTAGCTGTTTCTTTTAGACAATATTCAGACTTCCAGTTTCCTAAAGTCACTGAGTAAAAACACTCCATTTTCTAAGTCTTTGCTCAGTTATAACTTGTACCAAGCTGAAAGTCATTTTAACCTTCATCTGTCAAATGGCTTGCCAAATAATTTCATCTGGATTTAGAAGATGCAGTGGAAAGATTCAAACCACCAAACACCAAGCATACTAGCTCTTTTTCTGTGTGGTCCTAATTACAAATAGCAAATCTCTAACATTTCTTTATTTAAGACACCCCAGAGCAAACCTGCCCAAGAGAATGTTTGGAATGATGGAAATGCCTATATCTTCCTTGTCCAGTTTGTTATCTACTAGCCACATACAATTACCGAGCTCTTTAAATGTGGCCAGCTTGACTAGGTAGCTGAATTTTTAATCCAAATTAATTTAAATTTAAACAGGCTCATGAGGCTAAGAATTATGATATTAAATAGCATAGTTCTAAATATTCTGCTTACAAGAAACAATTTAAATGTTATGTGCTTAAGTTTAACTTTCAAAAAGATAATGTCACTACTGTTTATTTTCAGGTTATTTCAAATATATAGTTAGTTGGATACCCAAGTTGGTAATGATTAATTTACTGAACAATTCCATAACAAAAAGTGGTGTACCTGATCACATTTACATGTTTTAAAGTATTTGAGAATAATCACATTTCATCTCATGAGAAATCTAGTTAACCTGAAAGCATTTGTAAGTGTTTACAATATAGTGAGTTACCATATAATTCTGTTCTGCTCACATTATTAAACTATGCCATTCATAAACATTTTAAGAGATATGAGTAGAACACTTATGATTACTCTTGTAGTAAAGGTATGAAAAGGAGACCCATTTTGGTGCCCAAAAAGGCCTATAATTTTTTTCATTGTTATCATAAGTTGTTCTAATATTTTGACTATACCATTATAGAGATGATAAATTATTTCAATTTAATATTTTAAGGAAAAAATTAAACTCCATTTCTCAGTAGATGAAAAACACCTATAAAAGATGTCACAGAATGTAACTAATTTTCTTTTATTGAGAACTTACTACATGCCCAGATTTGGTTAAGTGCCTTAAATGTACCACGTCCTTTAATAAAATGAGCTTTGCTATTGTTGTTAGGTGCCATCAAGTCAGATCCAACTCATAGCAACCAAAATACTACCTGACACTGTGCCATGCCTGGCACTACTCTCACTGCTTCTCTGCTTTCATAGGGTTTTGATGGTTGATTGTTTCAGAAGTGGGCTGCTAGGTCCCTCCTCCCAAGCCAACCCTAGTTTTCCCAGGCAATCTCCCACTCAAGGACTAACTAGGCCTGACTCTTCTTAGCTTCCAAGATCAAACAAGATTGGACACCAGGTAGTATGGCAATAGACACGATGAAGGTTAATACAATATAAATGTGGGTCACGATTTCCTGAGAGTGGGCACTTGCTTTTACCATGCTATACCCAACATAGTACCTAGCACACTATAATTAGTCAAATTTTTAATAAGTGAATAAAAGATCTTTGAAACTAAGAAATAGGAAACTTATCTGGTCTTCTTAGTGAATACATGAAGATCAAAAATTAATCCCTTTCCTGCTCCCTAGCACACCCTAAATTTTAGTATCTTCTGTAACTGATGACCTGGAAATCTAATTCATGATTTGAAAATAAATATTATTATTATTATTCTCTCATCATATTAAAGTGGTAACTTCTTCCTTTTTCTTAATCACATAAGGGAATACTGCTTTGATGTGACTACATACCTTCTTGAAGAACTCAGTAATTTCAGACTTACACTTTAATCAGTTGATAAGCATCTGCTTATTTTCACCAATTTCTTTAAACGATATATTGAAGCAAGTGTATTGCCCAATTAAAAAAAAAATTATAGTATTTTCAGGATCCTAAAGGGTTTAAGGGCTGAGGTTTAGCTCAGTTGAGAGAGTGCTGCTCTGTGTTCTCTGAGTCCCTGGGTTCAATCCCCAGCACTGCAAAACTGGGAAAAGGACCTGGCAAGCCAGTCTTGAAACAATCCCAAAACAATCAACCACTGAAAATGCTATGAATGGGAGAGAAGCACTGACATAGTGCCTAGTGCCAGGCATGGCAGTGTCAGGGAGTGTTTCCTTCTGTTGTACATATGGTCATTATGAGTAGGACTCCACCCGATGGCACCTAACAATAACAACAAAGGGTTTTAAATGGTAAGCTAATCGCAAATGCAGTTTTTTCCCTGTAATGCAATGAACAATTGTCAATATTAATGCTTTTACTTTAACATGTGGATTTCCAAAGAATAAAATGCTTGTTTTAATGCTGTTTTGAAAATATGGCAACTAAACAAATGTATTTTAAAAGAGAACAAATTTTGGTGTTTAAAAGTTCAATAATTTTTTTAGTTTCATTGTTATCATAAGTTTTTCTAATACTGACTATAAAACCATCAGAGAAAGGACAAATTATTTCATGTGAATTTTACTTCTTAAATTATATGAGTATGGCACTATTTAGGCAAATTCACATTTCCATTATTACTATATGAAGTGCTTAGAAAAGCAGAAATACATTTCTAAGTACAAAAAATTGTATCACTGTGTTTATTCTCAAGCATTTCTGTTAACTTATTTCACCTCCAATGTATTCATTTTATAGACAACTAAACCACAGCTATTGTGCTGTTAGGCTTTTTCTTTTTCTTTCTTTCTTTTTTTTTTCTCGAGAGAAGAAAAGAAAAAAAAGACCTAGCAATGTTGCATTTACATACACAAAATTAAACATTTACCATGTTAACTGGAAATACCAAAAAAAAATCTGTTTTTTCACTTGTTTTTTGCTCAATAAAGAATGTAGAAAATAAAATTACACATTAGTGATACCATTAAAATAACAATGCAAAGTATATATACATTGTAAATTTTCCTATTCTAGTCTAATTATATGGCCCTAAAAATGAGAAAATAAAGGATTAAAAAAGATGGTTTACTTGAGATAAGTGATCAATTAAATTCATTTGTGATAAAAGTAGTTTGCATATGTCTGATTTTAATGTTAAACTTAAGGAGAAAACAGTTTTAACAGCCTGTTACATTGCTACACATTACCCTATATGAAAGCTACAATCAAAATAACAGTATCAATATCTGTAATTATAAAAATATAATAAAAACCTACAGTAACAATTCTAATTTTGGCTAAAGAAGTGCCTTTCATACTTTGTAACATGACCCAGCTAGAAGTTCTATTGTTGTAGACTTTTTTCACCAACTTAAATCATCTCTTTAACACACATATTTACATGGGAGATTAGTCAATTCTTGATTGCTTATATATAAATACACCTTATTTAAGCTGGCTTATGTGGAAATCACTGTGAAATTCCAATTAAGTGCTTCTTTTCTCCACACATGTTCTTACTCTGACATAAGTCAAATGCTAATCCATCTGAGCATGTGATTGCAGTACTGAATAGTAATATGAAATAAATCATTTAAAATAATGCAAAGCATCTAAAATATATATTACACTTTTTACAGTAATGAGCAAAAAAGGAAACTCAATCTTGAAAAAAACAAAATGACGAGTTGACAGATATGTGAAAACTTTTGTAAGCACTTAACTACTATGAAAAAGCTCTGAAAAACACAGGAAAAAAGACAAATAAATCCTAGATGATAGGCATTTCAAACCCCATCAATGAACTCTAGTTATCATTTATCATGTTATGAATGATTCATGGTAGACTTATTGATAGTTATAACGATAATATTTAAGGAATTCTAACCACACACATTAGGCACTGGACCAGCTACAAATGTAACACATGCTATCTAATTCATTCATTTATATTCAACCTCAAATGAGCATGCATCTGGAATGGGGTTATGATTGCTTTCATCAAATTTCAAAATGAGAAAGAGAAGGAGTAAGATTTTAGTATAATTGTTGGTTATTGGTCAGAAAGGATAGATATTTCATACACAGAGACTGTCAGTTATTCAAGAGCTAGAGCCTTGAAAATGGACATAACTCCCAAGATTTCTATGAAAGGAAAATCAAATGGTTTTTCCTATGAAAAAAATGTACATGGTCAGGTTCAACAGCATGATATTACGTTCTATTTGTATGACATTTCAGGATACACCACATTCCACATCCCATCAACAAATCTAACATCCAGCTTCTGTGGAAAACTGTTGTAAGTTACAAACAAAATGACTTAAAATTTTTGGAACTAAACCAGTGCTTGTCTGAATCCAAATTACCAAAGTCACACATTCACAGAAATTTTCATGAACTTTCCACACTTCTTAATTGGGTGTTCTGATTTATTTGTAGATACAGATTCAAAATATCTTTTAATTATTTTGAATAGTTGGCTAAGATTGGAACTTACACTCAACATAGTAGTGAAGTGGTCTGACTTTTTAAAAAATTTAACTAAACAGATGGTTATTTAACATAGTATCCCATAGCCAAGTATAGTTCCAAGGCGAGCTACAGAGAATGTATTTTCAAAATTCTGTTGTCTAGAAATCAATATTTTTTTTCAAATTTTTTTGTTATTTTCATCTTTAGTGATGGAGAAGAACGATGGGAATCTAAATAATATGAAATAAATTCTTTTAACTATCAATGCAAACTATAGTACTAAATGGCTTGAGGTGACATTTCAAAGAAAGAATACTAAAGATCATCAATAAAACTTTCCAATAAATTTCAGAAGTTCACTCCAATGTTATGTAGATTGGGCAGCATATTTTAAGAGGGATGAGGAGAAATGAGAGAAGGTTCCAAGATATTTTACTAAGGCAAAAGATGAAAAAAGAAAAGAAAAGAATACTTTTAGGAAAGAATAAAAGGGAATAAAATAAATCCAAAAGAATAGTTTTAATGACCTTCAAATGCCAGGTACATAGGCACTGGGAATAAAGAAACCTAAACTTCTGACTTGAAAATAATACACAATAGAACAGATTCTCTGGAGCAGGGTGGACCAAAGACAAAACTTTAGAGAATGGCAAACACATGTCTGGGATAGAGAAAAAAAAATCAATTACCTAATGAGGTTTGATTTATCTTTTTCACATAATCTGGGGGTAATTCATTTATGTGATCTAATTGCAAATTTTACCTTTAATTAGAGGGAAAACAAGTTTGGTAAATTTTACTTTTTGTCCATCAGAAAACAACATAAATCCGCATTTTTTGCCTCAAGAATATTTTGCAGACAAAAAAATAGGTTTTAATGTTTTAGAACAAGCTATAAGAAGATACACCAAGAATAGTATCCACCTGTTTTATTCTGTCCTTATAATTCAAAGCAAATGATATCTATTGCCAACTACCAAGTACTAAGTATTGTACTTGGTACTGGAACTCCAAAGATTAAAAAAAGATAACTTCCCTTCTGGAAGAATGTATGGTTTTTGTTTGCTTTGTTCTTGTTATTATTATTTTTTTAATGCTGCTTAACTTACTAAGCTGAATTGGAAAGAAAGAAAAAAGAAAAAGAAAAAAAGAAAGAAAGGGAGGGAGGGAGGGAGGAAGGAAGGGGGGAAGGAGGGAGGGGAGGGGAGGAGAAGGGAAGGGAGGCAGGCAGACAGGAAAGACAGACAGACAGAAAGAAAGAGGAAGGAAGGAGAGAGGGAGGGAAAGAGGGAGGAGAGGAAGGAAGGAAAGGGAAGGGAAGGGAAGGGAAGGGAGCAATTTCCCAGTACTCTATATTGTATTTTGTTCTGTCAAATCAGATGCACTCCCCACAAAGACGAAACCTAAGAATTTCATACAGTGGGAGTTTCAGAAGATAGATAACACTCATCTTGAGACTTGGAGAAATAGGAGAGCTCAAATGATGACTTAGAACTCATACTGAATAGTCAGATATAATAAAAAGTTAGATAAGAGTCAGGGTTAAAACACACACACACACACACACACACACACACACACACACACACACACACACACAGGTTCATGAAATACCACCAACTGCAGAAAAGTTTAAGAAAGGGAGAAGGAATCAGTGTGGCAGGTCAGAGAGAGTCATCAGAAACATGGAGCTTTGTTCTAGCAGGAAGAGATAATTATCACCTTCACAGAACTCAGCCACCAGGAAAACCAACAGCAATTCCTCAGCATGATGTGGATTGCACAGATAGTGGAAAGAGTTTGAGGGACCATGAGACTGGAGTCCAAACTGGAGAAGCACTCGAGAAAATGCCACAGACAATCCCTCATCACCCAGACTGCGAAGCACAGAAAGCATACAGTCCAGGGAAAATTCCACTCAGGCTCTCAGAGCTTGGATCTACCATGGAGCACAGCCCTGGCAACCCACCAACGTCCTGCTGACAAAACAATGACAGTACTTCCCATGGAGAGAAATTGGTGAGTGAGTCTGGAACAGAAAGCACAGTCTGCAAGGACAGCACGGTCCACCATCTCCCTGCCCCGGAGGTCCTGGCTATGCAGTTTATGGTAGAAGAACAGTGTGGTATAGGCCTCCGACCTACTGGAGGTGACATGATACTATCCCACCCACTGCAGCATGGGATTGGAGAGTGAGTTCAGCAGGGGTCAGGACACATGTTCAAGGTTAACATTGGGCCCTGGCTCCCTGCCATCTGCTGCTGCCGTTTGGGCTGTGCTCTTTGAGCCAAGACCTTGGCAAACAAGCTCTGTGGGGGAAGCAGAAGTCTCAGAAGGACTGCAGGGGACATGTTGCCTCCCTGCTAATGCAGCACTGGTGGTGAACCCCACAGAGTGGGTTGCCAAGAACACCCTAAAATCCGGTCCAGGCCCAGAGAGGGACGTGGACTTTCCTCCATCATCCCCTGCCAGGGGACACTGCACAGAAACCTCTCCCTCCAGCCCTGCTGGCTTTCAGGGAGAGAGCAGGTAGGTAAAATCCCTTTCCTTGTGGCAGAACTGAAAAAATCTCAAAGCTGCTTAAGAAATTTTATGCAAGAAAATACTGAAAATGGGACCATAGGTGGAGGCACCAGTAGGAGTGCACCTGAACAATGACCCAGCATGGCTTCCCCTGATAACATGAGGCAAGAAAGAGATACTATGGGGCACTGGACAAAGACACTTGCCTGAAGAAGGTGTGGCAGGGCCCTCCCAGACAGTTGCTGGTTGCTGCTGGTAGGAGGGAAGGTGGTCAAACTGGAGGTCTCTAGAACTCTTCAGGGAAGAGGTCAAGAGTGGGACTGTGAGTGTGTGTGCAAGTTTTTGTTTGTTTGTTTTTTTTTTCTTTTCTTATCCTTTGACTGTTGTTGGTTTTTTATCTTTGTTCTTTTTTCTTTCCTTTTTTTCCTTTCCTTTTTATTTTTAATTTCAGTATATTGCACTTTCCCATTTGTTTTCTTTTTCCTTTTTCTTTCTTTTTTTTTTCACCATCTCCTCTCCTCCCTCCTCCCCCAGCAGAGTAGAGATGGCCCCCAGTCCCACTGGAACTGAGAACCAGGCAGAGGGAAAATGAGGGGCTCAGAGTTCAGGGCATGGTGAAGAGCGACACAAACTGATGGCTCCCTGAGCCTAGGAGAACTGGTCCAGAAAAAAGCCCATCTGGGATCAGGTAGGGCTTGTGACTTGGAGTAATAGTGCCACAGACTCAACAACCTAAGACACACGGTTTAGGCTGTGGACCAGTTGGGCTCTGGGAATGCAGAGCATGGATAGAAACTGAGGGGGGCAGTGCTGCATACAGAGTTTGCAGCATAACCTAGACATTGGGCACTGAGGCTGCAAACCATGGGACAGGGGAGCGAGAGAATTGCCAGCAACTCATCATCACCCAAACTCAAAGGAACACCAGAGGGGAGAACTTCTTTACACATGGAGGAGGTGGCACCTAGCTCCTAGACCAAGCCTCAGCAGAAAAACACACAAAACAGGAAAGGACATGCTGGATGGGAAGATCCTATAGGCTAAAGCTTCTCAACGGATAATATCAGGCAATCTGGAGATGTCAGAATCAGAATTCAGAACTTTGCTTATAAATATGCTAAGAGACATCAAAGACACTACCACTAGTTCTCTTGAAGCTCTGGATAAGAAGATATCTCATTTGGAGAACAAATTCTCCAAATAACTAGAAAATTTAAAAAAAATACAAAATAGCAATCCTTGAGATGCAAGGAAAGTTGAATAAAATAAACATTTTAATGGAATCTTCAGTCTCCAGAATAAATGAAGCTGAACACAGGATAGCCATTACAGAGGAAGAGGTACAAAATATTAGTTACACACAAGCCAAGATGGAGAGAATAATGAAACAATACCAACAAGATCTCCAAGAGGTTTCTGACAAAATGAAAAAATGAAACCTAAGAATTCAGGGGGTCCATGAAGGAACAGAAAACAACACAAGAGAATTAGGAAATTTATTCCAAGAAATATTAGATGAAAACTTCCCAAATCTAAGGCAAGAGCTGGATACCCATACAATTGAATCATTCAAAACCCCAAAAAGAGTAGACCAAAACAGATACTCCCCATGACACCAGAATGCTAAACTTAGAGTGCAAAGAAGCCATTCTGAAAGCAGCAAGGGAGAAGCTCCAACTCACCCACAAAGGCAAATCCATCAGAATAACAATGGACTTCTCCACAACAACATTAAAGTCTAGGAAAGCTTGGACAGACATCATTCAAGCTCTGATAAAGAATAATTCCCTACCAAGGCTACATTATCCAGTGAAGTTATCTTTCAAAACAGATGGTGAGTACAAAACATTCCATGATATTGCCCTGTTTAAAGTATTCACAGCCACCAAGCCAGCATTGCAGAAGATTCTCAATCAGCTACCACACACAGGGGAGGTAAGACAACCCCACATGGAAGATCAAAGAAATGAACAATTAACATGAGAGGAAATTAAGAAAGAAGATAAATATGAATCAAAAAACAGTAACAAGTACTGATTTGATGCATAGTAGTAAACACCTCTCAATAATTACTCTCAACATAAGCAGTCTTAACTCACCAATTAAAAGACATAGACTGGCCAATTGGATGAAAAATAACATAAACTCTTGATATGTGCCATTCAAGAAACTCACCTAACCCACAAAAACTGTAAAAAGTTGAGAATGTAAGGTTGGAAAACAATACGCGAAGCAGGGAGACAAAAAAAAAAAAAAAAACACAGAAGTTGCCATACTAATTTCAGATAGATTAGACTTCAATCCAAAACTAATTAGAAGAGACAAAGAAGGACACTACATATTACTGCAAGGAACAATCAACCAAGAATCCATAACATAATATATATTCTCCAAATGCATAGGCACCTAGCTTCATAAAACAAACTTTATTGGAAATGAAGGGACATATTGAACTAGACACAATAATGGGAGACTTCAATACCCCCTTTTGCCAAGAGACAGGTCATCAAAACAAAAAATCAGCAGAGAAGCAATGAGCTAAATTTGCACCTCAGATCAACTGGAAGTTACAGATGTCTACAGAATATTCCATCCATCTGATGAGGAATATACTTTCTTCTCAGTACCACATGGAACTTTTCTAAGATAGACCGCATTTTAATACACAAAAATAGACTCAAAAAATATGAATAAGTAGAAATCACCCCGTTCCCTATCAGATCACAATGGAATAAAATTAGAACTCAAAAACAAGAAAAACTTCAGAAATTTTACAAATTCATGGAGATTAAATAATACACTGCTGAATGATCAATGAGTTATCAAAGAAACTAAAGTGGAAATTTAAAAAATTCCTGCAATCAAATGAAAATGAAAGCACATCCTACCAAAATTTATGGGATATAGCAAAGGCAGTTCTAAGAGGGAAGTTTATAGCAGTGAGTGCCTTCACCAATAAGTTAAGGAAAACCCAAATAAATAACTTAAAGATACATCTCAAGGCATTAGAAAGCCAACAACAAACCAATCTCAAAAGGAGCACTCAGAAATCATCAAGATCAAGGCAGAGATATCCCAATTGGAATCTTAAAAAGATAATACAAAGAATTAACAAGAATAAGAGGTGGTTCTTTGAAAAGATTGATAAAATAGATGCTCCCTAGCCAGTCTTACAAAAAGAAAAAAAGAAAATGCCAAAATTGAAAAAATTAGAGACAAGGAAGGACCCACAACCACAGATACCAACGAAATCCAGAAAATCATCAAGAAATACTTTGAGAAATTGTATTCCCAACAATACAAAAATACAGAAGAAATGGATACATTTATTAGCACATATGATTTACCAAAATCAAGTTGAGAGGACATAAGCAATCTAAACAGACTCATCACATACACAGAAATAGAAAAGATAATAAAAAACCTCCCAATAAAGAAGACCCCAGTATCTGACAGGTGAACAGCAGAATTCTACCAAACCTTCAAAGAAGAATGAATACTTATTCTCCTCAAAGTATTTCAAAAAGTAGAAAAGGAGGGAGCACTCCCAAACTCATTCTATGATACCATCATCACCCTGATACTGAAACCATCAAGGATACCTCTAAGAAAGAAAACTATAGATCAATTTCCCTAATGAACATAGATGCAAAAATTCTCAACAAAATACTGGCAAATCTAATTCAGCAACAGGTAAAAAACATTATTCATCATGACCAAGCAGAACTTATGCCACAGATGCAAGGCTGGTTCAACATATGACAATCAATCAATGTAATTCAACGTATCAAAAGACTTGCAACAGAAACCACACAATTGTCTCAAGCAATGCTGAGAAGGCCTTTGACAAAGTACAACACCTTTTCATGATAAAAAACCCTGGAAAAGATAAGTACAACAGGAAAATATCTCAATATCATAAAGGCCATTTATGACAGACCTACAGCCAATATCATTAAATGAAGAAAAATTGAAACCATTTCCTCTAAGATCAGGAACAAGACAAGGATGCCCACTCTCTCCTATGTTATTTAACATTGTGACTGAAGTCCTAGCCAGAGTACTCAGACAAAAGAAAGAAATCAAATGGATACAGATAAGCAAAGAAGAGATCAAATTACTCTTATTCATAGATGACATGATCTTTTACCTAAAGGACCCCCAAGAGTCCTCTAGAAAATTTTTAGACCTAATCCACTCCTTCAGCAAAGTGGCAGGATACAAAATTAACACTCAAAAATCAGTAGCCATCCTTTACACCAACTGTGAACAGTAAGAGAAGGAAATAAAGGCTACAATCTCTTTCATAATATCCCACCAAAAACTTAAATACTTAGGAATCAATCTAATCAAAGATCCTGGAGATCTCTGCAAGGAAAACTTCAAAACATTAAAGAAAGAAATCACAAAGGATACTAGAAGGTAGAAGGACTTCCCCAGCTCATGGAATGAGAGAATCAATATTATACAAATGACTATACTACCAAAAGAATCTATATATTTAATGCAATCCTTATTAAAATTCCAGTGACAAACTTTGCAGAAATAGGAAAAAATTATCCAGGAATTCATATGGAAACACAAAAGACTACATATAGCCAAAACACTCTTGAACTGCAAAACTACTGCAGGTGAGATCACAATCCCTGACTTTATACTATACTGCAGGGCTATAGGAGCAAAACTAGCTTGGTACTGACACAAAAATAGGCCTAAAGACCAGTGGAACAGAATTGAGGACCAAGAGATATACCAACACCTTTATAGCCACCTGATCTTTGACAAAAGAGTTAAGAAGGCAAATTGGAGAAAAGATAGCCTCTTCAACAAATGGTGCTAGGAAATTTGGATTTCCACCTACAGAACAATGAAAACAGACCCACACCTCTCAATTTTCACAAGAGTCAACTCGAAATCGATTAAAGACCTCAACATAAAACCAGAAACCTTAAAAATACTAGAAGAAAAGATAGATAACATGCTACAACATACAGGCATAGGAAAGCATTTCCTTAATAAGACTCCAATTGCTCAGGATATCACACCAAGAATAGACAAATGGGACTGCATGAAATTAAAAAGCTTCTGTGCAGCAAAGGAAACAATCAACAGAGTTAAGGAAGACCCCACTGAATGGGGAAAAAATCTTCCCATCTTGCACATCTGACAGAGAACTAATTTCTATAATTTATGAATAACTAAAGAAAGCAATTCCCAAGACAACAAATAATCTAATACATAAGTGGGCAAAGAAACAGACCGTACTCAAATGAAGAAGTTTGTAAAGCCATGAAGCACATGAAAAAATATTCAATATCCCTAGCCATTGTTGTTGTTGTTGTTAGGTGCTGTTGAGTGGTGTCCAACTCATAGTGACCCTTATACGGTTTTCAATGACCATTTCGGGAATTTCCCGGGAGTGGATTGCCATGTCCTTCTCCCATTTTTTGCAGTTCTGGGAATCAAACTCAGACCCTCAGGGACTGAAGAGTGGCATTCTACCAACTGAGCTAAATCCCAGCCCTCCCTAGCCATTACAGAAATGTAAATCAAAACAACCCTGAGATTCCACCTAACTCCAGTAAGAATGGCCAAGATATACAAAATAAATAATAACAAATCCTGGCGAGGTTGTGGAACTATAAATTGGTTCAACTACTTTGAGAATCAATATGGAGATACCTCAGAAAACGAAAAATAGAACTGCCATGTTGTTGTTGTTAGGTGCCGTCGAGTCAGTATCTGACTCATAGCGACCCTCATAGGGTTTTCAATGGCTGAGTGATTAGGGATTGCCTTGGGAGTGGATTGCCACGCCCTTCTCCCATATAGTAGGCCATATGATCTACTATACCATTACTGGGAATATACCCAGAAGGAGACAAGTCATCATACCTCAAAGACACCTGCATCTCTATATTTAATGCAACACTTTTCACAATAGCAAGGATATGGAACCAACCAAGGTGCCCATCAAAAGAAGAATGGATAAATAATCTATCATATATATATATATATATATATATATATATATATATATATATATATATACACAATTTATTCAGCAATAAAAATGAAATAGTGTCATTTGCAGCAAAATGGATGGAATTGGAGAACATCATCTTAAGAAAACAAACACAAGCTCATGAAGAGAAATACCATATGTTCTCAATCATATGTGGGGGCTCAATCATTCTTAAAGGAAGAAAAAATCCTGTACATAAATTGATATATAAAAATGCACAATTAAACTTAGCAAAGAAGTGACAATATATAGAGTAGAAAGAAGGAGGGAGGGAACAGGCAGAGCGAAGCAAAATTAGGGAAGATGGGATGGGGAAGAGGGTCAATATAGAGCAATGAATGGGGAGAGGATGATCTCAGTGTAAGTAGTGCAATGCCATGAGTATATTGGAAAAATAGGGGAATATAACCCAAATAAGCATTTGTGTTTTACGAAGCCATAAGGCTCCGTATATTTTGTGGGCTGATGAAAATGTTGCTAGAACTGATATAAATGATACATAATGGAAAAAAACAATGCTGTATTACTCTGTACCCCACCATCATTTACTAATAAAGGGGAAAGAAGGAATAGGATTTTTATCTTATTTTATTACACTGAAATAAAACACAGACACACACACATGTGCGTGCACATGCGCACGCACACAAGTACACACAAAAAGAATTCCATATAGTACATGTATCTAATCAGTGGTTCTCAGCCCTGAATACATATTAGAATTATCTGTGCTACTTTTTAAAGATACAGATGGCTGGCACCCACAGCTGGGTTCAAAAAGACTAAGAGTGGGCCCCTACCACAGTATTTGTTCAAAAACTCTGCAGGTGATTATAATATCTAGCCAAGATGGGATTACTAAAAAGAACATAAAACAATACCTCATAACACAGCGGGCACTCAGTAAATGCTAGTCTTTCCTCCTTCCAGAATGACATACAATCTGAGATCAATACTAAGATGACATATAAAAAGAAATCATTGCAGTCCACACTTCTGCTAAAATATAGAAGAGAACAAAAGAAAAATAACATTGTTAGAGAGACTTGGCCAAAGAAGGGTCTAAGCAGGAGAAACATCTTAATTTGTACTTCCTTTTGAAAAGTACTCTGAATGATAAAAAAAAAAAAAAGAAAAACAGGCATTCCAGGAAGGAGAGGTCAAATGAGTAAAGGAAAGTCAGTAAGAATGGTGGTCCAGGGAGGATGTGTGGTGGTAGGGATGCATGGGGCAGGTTAAGGAGACCAGTCTGGCTACTAGGCCAAAGAGGTGAACATTAAGCAGCATGGTTAAAAGAGTTAAATATGGCTGATGGAAGGTCTTAAAGCCAAAGTGAGTATTTTCACTGGATCAGTATTCAGAAGGGATATTCCTGAATAGCTTGGTGATGTGATGAAAGCTAGTTTAGAAAACTTCACCTAGCAGGAGTGGTATACAGCTGAAACAGCACTCTGCTATAGCAATAAATAATGATAACTGTTTGTTTGGACACATCCACCAACATCTTCTCATTGATCCTCACAGCACCAATAAGTGGAAAGGGTCTGGCTTCCCCTCAAGCTGTAGCACACTAATCTACCACCCTAGAAGTCCAGGGTTATTATCTCTGCTGCCTCACCCTTCAAGGAGTCTTCATTAGACAATGCTAAAAAATTGAGTTAAACTTGAGGAAATGTCTTGCTCTATTTATTATAAAGTCAATCAAAGAAGACACTATAAATGATTAGTACGCCTATAGCTTTCAAACTCTTTCTAAAAAGCCTTTGTGAAGGCTCTGTGAGCTCCCAACTATGTAATACTCAGTGATTAATTCCTATATTGGTCTAGTCCAGGAGACAGACACAGCAGGAATTGTGCTTGATTTCACCCTGTGGTAGATTTTAAATGGCCATAAATTATTTGGTACTTCTCTCATTGAGAAGTAGGGTCTATTTCTCCTCCTCTTGAATTTTCAATGGTCTCTTTGACTTGATTAAACAAGAGAGAGTGGCAACAGTAACATTTTGGAACTTCCAAGACTAGATCATGCTTGGAAGTTCCAGAATACCTTAGAAGCTCCAAAATGTCTAGAATTCCCACAGCCTCAAAATTATGTGGGTTTGGGGAATGCCTGTTCTTAGAACTTTGCCTTTCAGAACCCAGCCACCCTACTGTAAGAAAGCCAAAACACTCAGTCCAACTGTGGATGACCAGCTCGAGCTGAGACCCAGTTAACAGACAGCAGCAATTGCCAATAACGTGAGCAGCACCTTGGCCATGAAGCCAGTTGAGTGTTCACATGACTGCAGCACCAGGGTCAACTTCCTGAGATTCCAAGTGAGAGCCACCCAGGTGAGTCAATCAACACACAAACTGGAAAGAACATAATAAGTTTTAGGGTGATTTCTTACACAGCAATACCCCTTTTACCAATATTTTACTTATGGTGAAATGGAAAGAAGTCTCTTGTTTCCTTTCCCTTATCAATGAGTTTATGAGGTATATGATTGAAAGTCAAATGCTGACCCTACCACTGGTTCACATTTTGAAATAAGGAAACAGAGGTTCAGTGAAGTTATGTGAATTGTTCAGGGTTATATTTGTTGTTGTCTGGTGCTGTCAAGTTGGGTCCAACTCATAGTGGCCCTATGTACAACAGAATATATAATCAGTAATATAAAGAGTTTACACTTGAGTCTAAACTTTAAAAATCATTGAAATGCTGCTAAGACCAGCTCAGAAAATTTAACTTATCTGCTTCTTATGCTTTGGAAAAAGCATTGGCAACTTTTATTATGAAAGACCAGAAAATGAACTCCCCAGTGTCTACTATAGCTATTGTATTCAACTTGTAATGCAAAAGTACCTATAGAAAATATGTTAACAAATAGGTGTGATTCTGTTCCTGCTTTGAAGAACCAAGTTGTCTTTTTGTTTCAGACCCACTAGAACTAAGGAGTTGGTTGAACGTACCTCAACCCAATACAGCCTTAGGTTGGTCTATTTTAAAAACCTGTCCAGTCATGGTTTTATTCTCTTGTTAATGTATATAAATTTTCTCAAAGAATAACTTAGTAACTCCTTCACATATTTTAACTTAGAAAGGATTAGAGACTTAAAGTTTAAAAGAAACAAGAAATTTGGAGACTTCTCAAGAGGAATTGTAGAAATATATATTCTATTTCTGATGGTCACCTAGAATAAAATTAAGGTTGTGGTGACATGGTGCCAGAGCATGTAAAAGAAAAGTGAAAAGGCCGGGCATGGTGGCACACACCTATAATCCCAGTGGCTCGGGAGGCAAAGGCAAAAGGATCGCAAGTTTGAGACCAGAGGCAGTCTGCATAACTTAGTGAGACCCTGTCTCAAAATCCCAAAAACTAAAAATAAAACTTAAAAAAGGGCTGGGGGTGTAGCTCAGTGGTCCAGCACTTGCAAAGCACGCAAGTACAACGCCCTGGGTTCAACCCCCAGTACCACAAAAAAATAAATAAATAAATAAATAAAAATAAAAAGTGAAAACTTAGTTCATCCCTGGGATATTTATAAACAAGAAGGCAATATATACAAAAAGGTTCAAACTTTTTGTTTTTCTTTTTCCTTTCCCTTTCCTACTTGTTTTGATTCTGAAAGAAAAGTCTGAAATCCTAGAGGCTTTTTGATCTCTAACTTCAGAGAGAATTTTAGTGCCTCAAGTTTACTGTTCACGTAACTCACAAAAATATGTCCCTGAAATATTCACAACTAATAGCTGGTTGACAAAATGAATAATGCTATTAAAAATGAAACCTGTTATGGTAACTACATAAAGCGATGAATCACTCAGCATTGCTAAGTATTGACTGGAGGCTAAAAAGAATGAAAGGGAGAGATTTCATTAAAAGTGGAAACATTACTGAAAGTAAAATAAAATATTTTGGAATAAAATATACAAGGGTCTGGTAAGCACATTATGTGTTAAGGCAAAAATCCAATTTCTTACTAAGAAAGTATAAAATAGAAACATGATCTAATGAAGTCTTAAATGAGGATTCTAACAAGCATTCCTAGATAAAAATCATACTGTTTCATTTTACAATTTGCCTTTTTACTTCTGGCAGACTCCAGACTGCATTTGAATGAAAGCTTAGTGATTTAACCTGATTTAAAAGTTGTATAATACTTTCACGGTATGTGTATATATGTGCGTGTGTGTGTGTGTGTGTGTGTGTGTGTGTGTACATATATACCATGGGGGTTCCAGAAATAGTATACACATTTTAAGAGATGTTATCTGTTTATTATTTCTCAAAGTTAAATTTAATTTTGATGGTAATCACTTTGAGCACCTCTTGTGATTGCAGAAGTCAAATGTGACTTGTATTCATCTTTTGTTATACATTACTATAATTTTAATACTTAAAACGTGTATACATTTTGATACTCTCTATATTTTAAAGATGATAACATTCACTTGTGTAGAAAATTTCACAACCAAAAAATCACAAACCATTTTATGAACACAACTATAAACGAGAAATTATGCATGGACAGTGCTCCTTTACTTTCAAGCCGCTATCATTTCTATCACTATCATTTCTATTACCCATAAACATAACCATGAAATGTCTTCTTACAACCAAAAGAGACATTTTCTGGTGGGTATAAAAACAGGAAGGAAGAGGCATACTCAGAAATGAACACAACAGAGTTCAATGCATAGCTGAGGCTCTAGCACCTAAGCCACACAGATGACAGATAAATCCAGATAATGGGGTGGAGGTGTCACGCAGTAGTAGAGTGCCTGCTTACTATTTGTAAAGCCCTGGTTTTGATCCCTAGCACCACAAAATAAGTAAGTAAGTAAGTAAATAAATAAATAAATAAATAAATGGAAAGAAAGAAAGAAAAGGGTAAAATCATCCTTAACAATCTCCTAAAATTGCCCATCACATATGATATCCTTATTTAGTATAGCCCTGAGCCTTCTGAATCTTCTGTTTAAATTCAGTGTAAGTCCATACATAAGTTTCTGTGCATTGTACCTCCTAAAATAAGCCTAAAATCCCAAAAGTGAGTGTATTATGTGGAGCATTCTAAAATGTTCCTACTTGCCTTCTGGATTTACTCCTGTTTTATTATTTAACCTCAACAGCTTCAATACAAGTTACCAGTTTGAGATGCACTTGTTAGAGCAAAATGCATGTGTTCACTGATGGGAGATGAATAAGTGCTAAGGTTAGAAGCAAATTAAATGCATATAAATTGCTACTCCATTGTACTTTCAACTCAGGAGTGTGGCTTACTCAGTATTAAAAATAAAAGTCCTACCTATTCTATTCACTGCAAAAACTTCTCTTTAAACCTAAATATATTGATTAACTTTGTGGACCACCTAACAATTTGTTCACAATTTGTTCATGAATTGTGTAAAAGTTATTGATGTAAATTAACTACAAAGATATATTAAGTAGATTACAATAAAGATACAGATGTAGTAAGGATGGTTGGAGCAAGGGTCAGAGCAAAGACCTGCTCAGAAGGGTCTCATAATTGTCCTGTTCTGAATCCCCCTTCTCATTGCACTGCCCATGAGTCAGCATCATTAACCTTCAAGATTCAGAGGTTTCAATTTCTCAGAACAAATCTAGAGCATAGTTTAGCAACAAAAATGATAAACTCTGACTTAAATCAGATCACAAAGTCTTCAGTTAGGCTACAATCCCTACATTGAACACAGATCCATTTTCTCCCTCCCCCAGTGCCTAAAATGTATGAGAGGATATTTTATTTCTCATTTTTCATACATCTGGATGAAGGAGGAATGAACTACCATTTTTGAAAGCAAAATATAAACATAACTAACTTCAGACAGCATCAAGAATTAATAGATAAACAGTACTTGGGACTGGGAGATAGATAAAAAATCAGAATGCACAGTATGTATTAACAGTAAGAAGCAACCACCTGCTGAGTGGCAGAATAAAAATACCATGGCTCTTCCATTTTTGTACTACATAGTACAATTTACGCGGCAAAATTACTTTTAAAAAGAACACTTCAACTTGTTTGTCCAGAATAAACATTTGCACAAGGAGATTTAATAATTTTCATGCCAAATATTTTCTAAAATGTTTCAAATAACAACTGTTATTAAAAATAAAACTATCCTATTTTGAAGAAAACTGACAGCATAACCATCAATAGGAAAATCTGTGGCATTCTCATAACCAAGAAAATTACGAATTTTCACCTTTTATATTTTAAGACTCTCTTTTATGGACAAAGACATGAGTATTTTAATCTACCACATTTCCTAGTTAATGATATTAATGTACATTTGGGAGAGGAGTACTGATAATTACAACTTTAATTGCAAAGCCTCCTGGTTTTCACTGAGAAACTATAACAGGCCTGAGACTTTTATTTAGATTTAAAAAAAATGGAGATGAATCTACTGATTACCCACTGTTGCCCTAAATGTGCCCCTCTCAAGTCTTCAGGAAAGTACTTTGATTTTTAAAGTTTCTAAACCACACAAATCTTTTGACAACAAATTGCTTAGCATACTACTTTTCTTGTTCTAAATACTTATATTTGCCAATTTTCAAGGATGAAGACTGGCAACAGTTCAACGGTCACCACTTTTCAGCTATGTCTTATAACAAGAAAGTTAATTTCTTTCCTTTTCAGCTGAGATATAAAATCACAATCTGATTTATTATTGTGATTGGAGTATAATTAATTATTCCATCCTTCATTAGTCGATAACTTTCTCATAGTCAATGAAAGATTAACATAAAGTTACTCTTCTTTTTTCTCTTTCACAAGTCCACAAATATTTAAAGTGGTACTTGGAACAAAAACAATTAGTAAGTGAAATAATTTTTTCACTGTAGAAAAAGATTGGCTTCCCAACCTCTATCATACTGGCATATTATGAGGATTATAGGAGCCAACAACTGTGAAAATGCTTGGAAATCTATACAGCAATATAGAACAAGGACTATAAGCTCCACAGGGGCAGAGACAGTCATCTCTTTGTTCAGTGATTATACCAATAGCCTAGAACAGAACCTGACACGTGACAGACAGTAAGCATTTTCGGAATGAATGAAATATGGTATAATTAATAGGTAACCAGAATAATGAAGCAAAAATGCATAAACTGACATAAATCCTCTACATTTTACATGATGCAGTATTTCACCAATGCACTTAAAAATAACTTGAATAATTTCTTACTCAACAAATTAAGGTTGAGAAAGTGAGTAGTCAGAATGTTAAATTATTAAATCACACTTTATGATTCTCTTCCCAGTTAGTGTGTAAAGGATCAGAACTGGGTATTTACTGGTATTTCAGGAAGAGCTACTGCTATCTTTCTGGGGGGGAAAAAAGCCCTGCTCTTCTGAACCTTTTACCCTCTCTTCAGAACACCACAGTATTTCATCCTCGTTAAAACTTCATAAGTCTACACTGTATGAAAGAATTCTTACAGTTAGTAAGGCTAGACTCTGGTACTGTTCAGAAAACTACATTATTAAATTATTTAAAAATGAATGCAAATGCTGGTGTTAAGCAGCATATTTGTGGCCACAAATTTATGGGGTGTTTTCCTTCTTTAGATATTTTTTAGCCTCAAAAATTAGATGTATTCTTTTCAAAAACATATTTTGTAACAAAAAGTTGTTCAAATGAAAATTAACCTAGGAGAATATAGAATCTTCAATGAGTGAATAAGATATTTGGCAAAATACACAAGTGAATCACACTATAATACTTTGAAGGGAACTATAAATTATCTCTCTTTATTCCAAAAATCAGTTTTGCATTTGGAAAATTTAATAAGTGTACAAGAGTGAATATATTCTTGAAGACAAAAACCATGTAGTTAGGAAATTCCCCATAATTACAATATTTTGAGTGAATTTATTGGATTTTATCAAATTATTTTTGAGTTATTGAACTACCTGCATTTGATTTGTAGTGTATTTAATCTGCAAAGCCTGCAAAGGTTGAAATTATTTTTTCATGGTTGAGAAGTCAATCATTTAAGAATTCTTGAAAAATATCTTCTATGAACACACCAAGCCATCAAATTATGCAAATCACCAAATTTTCTTGAAAATGTTATTTCTGAGGCATTATTTACTAATTGTTTTTGTAAACCTGCACATTTCTAATATTCCTAATACTTCAAAAAGAACAGAGTGGTCAATACTTCCAAGGCATATAAACATTTCCAAGGCACAGAAACTTTGCCTTAACTGTATTTGTTCCTCTCCCGGGGTCCAAAAGGGTTTCCTAGGACTTAGGTTCTTACACTATGTGAACAAGACCGGTGTTCATATAATTATATTTGTTCCATTCTGTTAGTAACCATTTCAAGCTGAAAGACCAGGACAGGTTCTAAACATGTTAAATTCTATAAAGCCATTAGTAATAAATTTGATCCGGGAGTTTGCTGGGACAATAGAAACTGCTGAAAAAGCATCTATTAGTCATTCAGGACAAACCCATCGGGATTAAAAGAATGAGTTAAGATCGTCTAAGGACGCAGTCAAAAAAATTAGTCCAATTGGATCTGTTTCTGAGTCTCTAAGAGACCATTTTTTTAATTCAGTTTCACCAGGGTCTCTAAGCTTTACCTACTACTTGAGTCAACTGTCCGCATCCTTCTTCAGAATCCCACTTGTTAGGTTTTATGTGCTAATGAAAATAAACTCAAAATGCCCTTCTTTGGGTAAATTCCTACTCATTGATGAACTTCCTACTCCAGTTGCCAATTCAGCTGTTATTCAGCTCTGCACGGAGAAAAACTCGGCCTTGATTTCTTTGCGCCTCAAATGATCCAAAATGTGAGTAAAGAAGGCCAAAACGTTGCGCAACTCTCCTTCCAAAGACCTTTGCGTTCCTGAGCCGCCCCGACCGTCCCAACAACCAGCTGCAAGAGACCCAAAAGCCGGCCGCGCAAAGCTCTTCTTGCCAAGAACTTTCGGAGGGCCAGGGTCCCATGGCCCCGGGAACGAGAGCCGGCGGGATAGAAAAGTGGAGCTTGGGAAACCCCCTGAAACGGGTCCGGCCAGCCCAGGCATCTCAGGGCTGAGGCTGCCCTTTCTGGCCAGAGGCTCCTTCAGGGTTCCCCCTATTAAAGTTAAAAGCCAAGATAGCCCTGCCACCTGTTAACAGAAGAGGTCAGGAAGGAAGCTGGCGGGACAGGATGGGGCAAAAAGAATCACAAAAACTGGTGGTCCCCTCCTTACTCCCAAAGCGATGTCTCCAGCAAAGCTCGACCTGGTTCAGGGAGGTCCCGGGGCCGCAGCTCCTCGGGCGCCGTGCGCACCGCCGGGACGCCAACTCCCGGGATGCTGGCCGCGGGGGAGGGAGAGCCAGCTCACCTGGGGCTGAAGGCTGGAAGGCACAGTCGCGGTCCCCCGGGGCCCGGCCCGGCAGCCTCGCGCCGTCTGCAGAGGGGCTGAGCATGTGAAACGCCCACCGCGTGCCGTAGGGCGCCCCAGCGGGGCTGACCGGCTCGGCGGCGGGGCACAGCTTGAGGGGCACGGGGCTGGCTGGCAGCGGCCGGAGCTGCGCGCCGGCGGCCGGAGCCAGGGCGGCCGCGCGGCTGTGGGGCGGGGGCGGCGGCAGCCCGTGCGCCGGGGCGCCGCCAACGCGCAGCAAGTTCTCAATCAGGAAACTCTTGCCCAGGTTGCCGAAGCCCGGCGCCGCCGGGAGGTTGAGGAGCGCGGAAGAAGCCACCACGTCCCAGTACGCGCCGGCGTGGGCCGCCACGGCGCTGGGCTGCATGGTGCGCGCCCGCCTCTCGCTCGCGCCCCGCACCGGACCCTGAGCGACCGCTGCTTGCCGCCGCCTCCCGCGGGCTGGAGCGCGCTGAGCTGGGAGGGGCGGAGAGGACCGCGAGGACGCCGCGGGCTTGCAACGGTATTATTTATTTGCGTCGGGCGTATTTGAAGGAATGGGAGGAGGGAGGGAAGGAGGGAGGGGGAGGCTGAGCGTTTCCCGGACCCGCAGCGTAGGCTGAGGGGGCGCCAGGGGAAACTATGCAGATCCGGACGGGGTTTTCTCTAGAAGGACGGAAGGTGTGTCCGGCTCATCCATTCATGTCACTGGGCCCGCAAAGTGACAGACGCGCCCAATAATTAGGGCAACCCTGGAGTCGGTGCTGTGGCAAGGGGAGGGGACTCTGGCAGGGGCTGGTGGGCGTGGAGGCGACGCGAATGGGGCGCTCTCGCCCCCTCGCCACGCGGGCTGAGGCGCGGCCCCTGCGCTGGAGACGGGCAGCCCCGGGGGCAAGGTCGGGAGAACGCCGCGCGAAGCGCCCTGAGTGCTGGCGGAGGCGCGGTGCCGGGTCAGAGGGGGTTTCGCGTGCCGCCTTTCGGGCGGCCCATGCCTCTCCCCTGCTAGTTGTCACCTCAGAAACCTGTGAACATCGAGGGGGCATCAACGGAGTCCTTGAAGGGCTCTTCTCCTGACAGAGTCGAAAGTGTTACTGTGATTCGTGGTTGTCAATTGAAGTTACCTTTTGCCAGGCTGCGTGGCGCATGCAAATCCCAGCGACTGGGCTGGCCTGACGCAGAAGGCTTTTTGAGTTCCAAGGCAAAGGCAGCCTGCGCAATTTGGCAAGACCTAATCTCAAAATAAAAAGTGAAAGGGGGACTGGAGATGTGATTCAGAGGTAGCGCCCTTGCCTAGCATATGCGAGGCCCCAGATTCAACCCCTATATTTTAAGGGGAAAGGAAATGTGTTTTTCTTGGAGGTCTTTTGAGAAATTTCTGTTTCCGGTGATTCTTTTCGGGTCACGTTGCTAAATGACCTTACTAAGACCTTACTAAGATTTGCTTTGGGCTGGGATTTAGCTCAGTTGGTAGAGCGCTGTGCTGCAGTCTCTGAGGTCCCGAGTTCAATTCCCAGCACCGCAAAAATGGGAGAAGGAACTGGCAATCCACTCCCAAGGCAATCCCGAAACAGTCAGCCAATGAAAACCCTATGAGGGTCGCTATGAGTTGGATACCGACTCAACGTCACCTAACAACAACAGCAAAGATTTGCTTTAAGGATTCTGGAAACAGGTGCCTATAACTCCTTTACTCTAGAAGAAATGATAAATTTTGCTGTAGTCAGTTTTGCCAAACGACAAAGTGGGATCCAAAACTCAAGGAAGAAAAGCTACCACGGGATCTTCTTAGCCATTCATGGTTGGATACTTCTCTGCAGAGACAGGAGTGAAAAACATACATTATTTAGAATTACAGTTGCTGTGGGTTTTTTTTTTTTTCCTGAAACTTTAAGTGTTTTTAGTTTATTAACCACTTGCAAAGTGGAGATTGGACAGATGAAAAGCATGGTTTCTTAGGCGGTGGAAGGATATTTTAAAAGTGCTTTTAACTACAAGGCAACTTTAAAAGCTTCTCATTTTGTAAACTACCAATGGAGTGTTAAAACCGTGACTTCTTTGTCAATCAGCGCTTACCATTGCAACTTTCTTGCCCTAATTTAGATGAACTTGTTTGAAATAAGGCTTTATAAGGATATCTGCAAAGTTTGGAGTCACAGGTATAGTTTTGGGTCCCTGGCTTCAGTTTACTTAAAAACTTGGCTGGAGTTGTTAGGCTAGTGAGATAAATTTCCTTTTAAAAACTTTGCCTTTTTGTGAATTGGTTGATTTGTGCTTCATTTACACCAGCTATATCTAAACTTCTTTAAAGGTCAACCCTTGTCAAAGACGAGCATAGGTAGCTAAATCAATACAGCTGCAGTTTTTTTCTCATCTAATAGGCAGTTTTCTCACCTGATGCTAAATGGGAGCAAAATGATTTGCCAGACTGATATATACTACCAAAATTCATTCAGTTATTGATTTTGTCAGCAGGCCTTTACTGAACATTTAATATCTATTGAATACTTGCCATGGTCCTGGGAGTGTGTAGAGGGAAGAAAGAGCTGGTCTTTGCCTTGTAGAAATTCGTAGCCGAGTGGTAGGAGAAAATCAAATAGTGTCTGAGGAAAGGGTGTGTGTCATGTTTGGAAGGGAACATGTAAGAGAAAACTTTCTAGAGGAAATTTCTCCAAAACTGAGTCTCAGAGGGTGAATGCAGTAGTAGTTGAGAAGAGAATATGAAATAGTAACATTTTAGATGAGCCAAGGAAAGAAAGATTACATGGTCACTGCCATTGCTCTGTCATAACATCCATTTTTACCCAGTGTTTGCAGCCAGACACAATACCATACATTCTACACATATTAATTCATTTATTTCCACAATAATGCTGTAAGATTGGTACCATTATTAACCCAGTGTTACTGATGGGGAAAATATAAGTAACTTTCCTGAGGCTATGCAACTATCAGGATGATAAGGCCAAAAGCTGGCCACCAAAGCTGATTCACCAAAGCTGGATGATTGCAGACTTTTGTTCTTAACCATTAAATTCCACTGTATCTCTCTCTCCCTGAGGCTGGATTTCATGCTGAACTGTGTCACCTGGCTATCCCTAGATGCAAGTGAGGATGAAAAACGAATATTCCAGTTTTCTTAGTGGAAAGTAACAAAGATGATCTGAGTCAAGGCTGACTGTTGGGTCAGCCAGCTTGCCTCCCACAGCCAGATAGGAGGCAGTTGGAGAAATCTAGATGCAAATGATGTGGAATTAATAAACAGGTGACAAGAAGCATAAAATATAAGGGACAAATATTGCAAAACTTAAGTCTATAAGACTGGTTGATGACATCAAATTCTTAACTGAACCCACTCCCCAAGGAACATTTGGCAGTGTCTGGAGATTTGGGGGGGGGGGTTGTCACAACACAAGGAAGAAGTGTTCTACTGTACTGGCATCTAGTAAATAGAGATTAAGGATTCTGCTAAATACCCTATAATATAAAGTACAGATCCACAAAGAAGAATTATCTCACCCAAAATGGTGGTAGTACCATAGTGGGGAAAGCTTGGTTATGGAGGACAAAGAAGGATGATTTTCAGTGTTCTGATTTGGTGACTGGGAGATACTCTTTTACCAGCATGGGGATTTACAGGGTTAAGAGTAGAGTTTACATTGGGAGAAGAAAAAAAAGGTAGAGAGACATGCTCTGGTGATTTATGGAATCTTCTAGAGAGACTATGTAGTGAGAAGAGAAATGAACCAAGAGCAAAATGCTGGGGGATAGCAACATTTAAGGGTACAGATGAAAGAAAAGGGCTACAAAGAAGACTGAAAATAAGCAGCCAGGATTAGAAGACAGAAACTGCTATGCTTTGAATGATGATGAGGTCACGAGGACTTTGCCATCATGAAGTATGGAGTATGGATTAATACTCCATAAAAAAGGCTTAAAGCTCAGGTTTGTGCTCCTGACTCTTTCATCCTCTCTTTGCCCTTCTGGTGTGGTATAAAACAACAAGGCCCTCTGCAGATGTCAACACTTTGATGTTGGACTTCTAAGCCTCCAGAAATGTGAGAAATAAGTGTCTTTTCTTTAAAAATTATGTAGGCTGTGATGTTATAATATAGTAACATAGAACAGACTGAGAGAAACCAATGGACAGAGGTGTCATAGAAGACAAAGAGAAGAAAATTAGGCATGAGGGATGGGAGACTTTAGTAAAGCGAGGCTGTATATTCAGCAGTTTCTTTCTTCAACTGGATGGATAGCTGTAATACTTGTCCCAACCTTCATTACAGGCTGTGTTGTGGGTGATGAAATAAAGATAGAAATGATTTATTTATTCTTTAGTCCTGTCTTAACAATCTGCACAATTTTCCACAGTCTTCACTCTTCATTTGCTAGATTCAGAGGTTCAGCTGAGGACCATAAATCCCCAGGGGATAGTGGAGCCACAGAAGAAAGGAGTCCAAGTCCCTCTATCACAACATACAAGGCCAAAAAATAAATATGTGGGTGGATCATGACATCAGTAAAAAATTATTCTTACTGGGTAATGCCACTAAGATTTATGAGTTGGTTTCTGCAGCTTATCTTCACCTACCTTGATTAATACATGAACTTTGTGAATGCCTCAGACCAAAGAAAGTAACTTTATCCTTGGTGACTTGGGCAGGAGCCTTTTCTTGAGGAGAAAAGGAGGAAGAAACGAGTTTGTGAAGAGTTGAGGGTCAATAGAAGGTAAGAAGGTAAAGTTGAGGTTGAAGCAACATAGAAGAAAGGCTAAAGGAGTCATAGAGCTAAAAGAGTAGACAAATATATTTATATGATAATAGGTTCTTCAGTGGGGAAGCTGAAAGTGAAGGAGAGATGGGGGTGTTTGATGTAACAAAGTCTTTGAGGTGCTGGAGGAAATATGAACCATAGTTCAAGTGGGGCAACTAAACTTGAACAAAGAAAGAATAATTTTTGTCCTCACATGAGAGGAAAGGAAGACTAGATAGATTCCTAGAGGTTTGTTGGTGGGGAGAAGAATATTATTAGAGCTTTGCCTCATGACTTCTATTTTCTTGGTGAAGAAAGAAAATGGGCTCTGGGTTAAGAAAGATATAGTTTGAAACTCATCTATACAGCTTACCAGCTATGTGTAGTAGATAAGTTTCATTTATACTCCAAAGTAATGGGAGCCTTTTGCTCTGCATTTTGTAGTTCTCTCTCCTTCTGACTGGACTCAGTCATGTGGTTTGTTTTGGCCTGGAGAAAGCACTGAGTGCTTCTCTTTCCTTTCATGGACTCCTGCAATTTCTCTGAGAATAACCTGGGTAGAAGGAGTTGAGAAACCACATAAAACAAAGCTGAACTGTCCCAAGAAGCCAGCTGACAACAGCTATATGAGTCAGCCAGTGGACCCAAAACTCATGAGAAGTAGTAAGTAATTAGTATTTTTACCAACAAGTTGGGGTGGCTTATTATTCAAAATGTACTGAGAACTCATGGGACAGACATTTAATCTCTCTTACAATGTACTTCCTTAAGGGTGAAATGGGATAGTTATCCCTAACTCATAGATCTATTGCAATGTGTAAATGAAATAGTGCATTCAAAGCATCTTATTCAGTGCCTTCCATTAGAAGGGAATCAGATTAGAGTCACTATTAATATGAAGTTCAAAATGAGGTTGTCTGCTGAGAATGAAGGTAAGAGAATAGAGTCAGCTTGTGTGAGGAGAGGAGCTAGGGGAAGTTTGGCTGAGGCTTGAGACCATGAATTTGCAGTGACTCTTCAATGAGCACATAGTATTTTCTACTTTTCTCTAAAAGGATTTATGAGAAGAACAGAGGTAAACTGCTTTCATAGTGACAGGTCTTCATGCATGCTATGGAAAAAAAGACCTAGGACCAACTTATGTGGCTAATAACATGGATCTTATTGGGTGGGCTGGGGAGAGAAGATAGGAAAATTAACATACCCTGAGAAGGGCAAGACCACTGATTTCAGTAGGGTATAAAATATGTGTATCAGGAATATTATAGTGAGATTGATGATGAAAGAAATGATTAGGATCACTGAGATGGCTGTAAGAGTTAAGATTTCAGGGGTAAATCACTTTCAATTTTTGAAACATTCCAAGATACGGTCATGAGAGTGAGAAGCTAAAGTGGCAGAAAGTCCAAGCCAGTGAGATTGAGGTTAGAGATATCTGGGATCAAGACATTAGATAAAACATCCCCATAGACACTACCTACCTACATATGGTAGAAAAATACATCTGGCAACAGCTCCAAAGCGTCAATCCCAAAATTTTGTTGGTAAATTAACTTTCTCCATCTCCAGTTCAAATGGTACTGGCAGAAGGCTTTTGTGATATGCCTGTACTTGGACCTAGAGGTAGAAGGATTTGATGACTAGAAATAAATGACTAGAGTGAGCAAAGCAGCAGTTCCTCCAAAAGGTGGAATGCTCTTCATAGATGAATGAGATGGAGGGTAGTACACTAAAAAAAACTAACAAAAACACCTCTGTTGTCCACTACATATGCAAGGCTACTGTATCATCTCTATGCAGAACCTATAGTTCAAAACTTCTAACTCCCCAGAATCCACATGTGATTCCTAAATATTCACCTGTAGAAGGAACCAGGACTCCTTAGATGTAAAGACATTTACTGAAATAATTACAGAAATGTCTTGAATCCCCCCCCCCCCGTGAGAGGATAAGCTTGAAAGAGCTAGTCATTTAACAAATAAACAAAGCTGGAAGAGGGCAAGATGGCAGACAGATAACACACGCCTTCTGTTCCAGAGTAAAGGGAAGCCTCGATTATGGGTTTGGAACTCATGTTGAACAGACAGAAACAGTGATAGTTTAGATTGGGAGATAGAGGATGAAACTGGATGATCACTGAAATCCAAGATTTGGCTTCAGAGGAGCTACACAGAGGTCAGTAGTGGGACCACCGTTCCGCCATTTCGCCATCATGCAGATGGCGGATAGAATCCCAGAGACTCAGACTTTGCACACACATCCACAGGAGCCAGACCCAACACAGAGTGCAACCTTGACCTCACACTGTCACCCTGCCCGCGGGACACAAACTACAAGTTTCGGGTGAGTCAGTTTGAGGGGGCACACGGAATCGCCATCCGTAGCGGCACTTGTCCCTCAGCCTGAGACGCTGGATTGTTGTAGGTCCCTCACACAAGAAAATAGGGATCAGATCCACGAGAGTAGATACTCGAGGGTACGGGGAGTGATCACAGACAGAACTGGGAAACCGGTACCAGCAGTACATGTCCAGAGCTGAGACATGGCTCCCTCCCTCCTGTTGTGGCGAGACAGTGGTGCAGATGCAATCTCCAGAGACGTATGGCCACACATACACCTGGATCCCAGACACACCAGAGGTGATCCTAAGTCACCCCACTGCACTGTGGAGAAAGCTAGGGTCTGCGGAGGTGGCTGAGCCCCACACGGACAGAGTGCTCCTTTTCAGCAGAGCCTAGTGGCACAATTAGTCACAATAAGAGCAGTTTTGAGTGGGATCGCCCTACTGCGGACGGACAGACATGCTACAGATTCCCTCCGGGGTGGTTGGATATCATCCTGCCCATAAGAGTATGTAGTCTCCCAAGTGGGCGGAAAGCCCTGCAATAAAAAATTCATGATAGCAGCCATATTCCCTTCATGCTGTAGGCTTTGGGGCAGAAATCTCTGATTTGGGGAATTGGAGCCCAAACTATGTGGGACAGGGAGGACTCCAGGGAGGACTCCACAGGTTCCACTGCCTCTCAAACAATACAGTAGACACAGAATATTTCTTGGAACAGTCTCTTTGGGCACTCACTGTCCCATTTAAACCCAGGACATTGTGGGGTGGTCCACCATTATCTACCCAATCGCAAAACCTCTAAACCAGACTACTCCTGCAGATTATGTGAAAACACTGCCACCCTGAGTTCTGTAGGGAGCACTGCTTCCTGCAGTATTGACTTAACCCGGTGGAACTGGGTGTCCACAGTTCAGATTCCACCTGCAAGAACATACGAGGGATCTTTTAATTTTTTTGTACAGGGGTTTGAAGCCAGGATATTGTGCCTGCTTGCTTTGTAGGTGCTGGACTGCCGCACTGTGCCCCCAGCCCATATTTTTTACTTTTTGAGACGGGGTCTCTCTGGGTTGTGCAGACTGCCTCTGATCTCTGGCTTGCGATCCTCCTGCCTCCGCCCCCCCCCCCAAGCTGCTGGGATTGCAGGCATGCACCACCACACTTGACTACAAGTGTTTTTATATGTGTGTGGGAGCATGTACGCGTGAGTTATTTTTTGTTTTGTTATGTTTTGTTTTGTACGGGGGTTTGAACCCAGGGTCTTGCACCTACTTGCTTTGTAGGTGCTGGACCGCTGCGCTGCGCCCCCAGCCCATATTTTTTTACTTTTTGAGACAGGGTCTCGCTGGGTTGCCTCTGGTCTTGGGCTTGTGATCCTCCTGCCTCCACCCCCCAAGCTGCTGGGATCACAGGCATGCACCACCGCACCTGACTACAAGTGTTTTTATATGTGTGTGGGAGCGTGTATGCGTGAGTTATTTTTTGTTTTGTTTTGTATGGGGGTTTGAACCCAGGGTCTTGCACCTGCTTGCTTTATAGGTGCTGGACCACTGCGCTGTGCCCCCAGCCCATATTTTTACTTTTTGAGACAGTCTCGCTGGGTTGCGCAGACTGCCTCTGATCTTGGGCTTGCGATCCTCCTGCCTCTGCCCCACAAGCCACTGGGATTGCAGGCGTGCACCACTGCACCTGACTACAAGTGTTTTTATATGTGTGTAGGAACGTGTATGTGTGAGTTTTTTTCTTTTTCCTTTATATTTTTCTTCCTTTCTTCTTTTACTCTCTTCCCTTTTTCTATTCTCCTTCTGTTTTTCTTAAGCTATATTTATGTCTTTGCTTTAATTATTTTACCCTTAAGTCTTAACCTTAATTTTAATTTGAACAGTAATTTCTATTAGCCTCTGTCCTCTACCTCCTCTTTCCCCCTCTTCTGTCACCAGATCCCCCCCTTTCTCACCCCACAGAAGAGAAACAAAATCTATCGCATCCCTAGGCCCTAGCCCCTTTGGTGTTGGGCTGGTGGACTAAAGAGAGAACCACATAGACCAAAAAGAATATACCCAGCTTATAAGCTCAAATAAGCACCAGAGATTCAGCACTACACAATCTCAAAGGAATAACAGAGAGAGAAGTTCTGCACACTCAGGAGAGATGAATTCTACTTCCCAGACCATATTATGGGCAAAGTAAACCTTCAAAAAACACAAACGGGCAGGATGGATCTGAAGGCTCCACAGATCAAAGACCCCCAACAAATAACTCCAAGGACTCTCAATTCTTAGAGATCTCTGATTTGGGATTCAGGGTCATGGTTATAAACATGCTAAGAGAAATTAAAACAAATACTACAAGCACACTGGAAATCCTTGAAAGGAAGGTATCTCACTTGGAATCCATTCTGTCATCCCAGTTAGAAATGATAAGGAAGAATCAAGCCACTCTCCTTGAAACTCAATCCAAGTTAACTGAATTGAACTCAGCTAAAGAATCCTTTTCATCAAGACTAAATGAATCTGAGCTCAGGATTTTCAATTTCAAGGATGCCATAAATGAACGTAAATACAAACAGTCAGAAATGGAATCAATGATAAAGGTATTAAAAAAAGGTTTCCAGGAGAACTCAGATAGAATGAAAAAATGAAACTTAAGAATTCAGGACATCCCTAAAGGAGAAGAAAGATCCACTGGAGGCCTTCAAAATCTAGATATCCTCAAGGAAAACTTCCCAAAGATAGTACAGGAAATTGACATATACACCACTGAGACATTCAGGACTCCTTTGAAGGCTGACTTAAGTACATCATCCTTGAGACACATCATCATTTGCATGCTGTCGTTAGAGACCAGGGAAGCTATCCTGCAAGCAACAAGACAGAAACCCCTTATTACCTATAAAGCAAAACCTATTAAAATCACTGCGGACTTCTCCATATCAAATTGAAAGCTAGAAAGGAATGGACACAGGAGATTCAAGTCCAAAAAAAAAAAAAATCTCCAGCCAAAACTAATATATCCAGCAAAACTATCTTTGATAATAGATAAGGCGTATAAGACATTTAATGACATTGAAGCTTTTAAAGGATATGCAACCACAAAACCAGCACTGGAGAGGATTGTAAATCTATTACCACATCTAGGAGAGTTAAGACAACCCTATAAAGGAAATCAAAGAACTGGTTAGCTGAGATGAGTGCAACCCAAGAAAGGACCAAAGCAAACATGATTCATAAACCAGTAACAGGTAATAATTGGATATATAACAATAAATGCCACTCAATAATCACTATTAATGTAAATGGACTTAACTCGCCAATTGAGAGACAGAGGCTGGCTAATTGGATGAAAAAACACAAAACATCAATATGTAGTATTCAAGAAACTCATCTAAATCACAAAGACAGGAATAAACTGAGAGTTAAGGGCTGGAAAAAATGTATACCTAGCAGGAGAGGAACAAAAGAAAACAGGTGTTGCAATTCTAATTTCAGATAGATTAAATTTCATTCCAAAACTACTTAGAAGAGACAAAGGAGGACACTACATTTTAATACAAGGAACAATTCATCAAGAATAACAATGCTCCTAAATATTTATGCCCCAAACATAGGGACACCTAGCTTTATAAAACAAACCTTGTGGAATATAAAGAACTTTATTGGACCAGAATCAATAATGGGAGACTTCAGTACCCCACTTTTATCAAGAGAAAGGTCAACAAAACAAAAAATCAAAAGAGAAACATCAAATCTAATCTCCACCCTAAACCACTTGGATCTCAGAGATATATACAGAATATTTCATCCACACGATGAGGGATACACATTCTTCTCAGCTCAACATGGAACATTTTCTAAGATAGATCATATGCTAGTGCATAAGAACTCCCTCAACAAATATAAAAAGGTAGAAATTATCCCCTATTCCTTATCAGATCATAATGGGATAAAATTGGAGCTCAAGAGCAACAATAATTCCAAAAACTTTACAAATTCATAGAGACTGAATAAAACACTGCTGAGTGACCAATGGATCATTGATGAAATCATATTGGAATTTAAAAATTCCTACAATCAAATGATGATGAAAACACATCATACCAAAACATATGGGATACAGCAAAGGCAGTTTTAAGAGGGAAGTTTATAGCATTAAGTGCCTTCATCAATAAAACAAAGAAGAGCCAAATAAATGTCCTAATGACACATCTTAAGACACTAGAAATCCAACAAAAAACCAATCCTAAAAGGAACACCTACAAGGAAATTACAAAAATAAAGGGAGAAATACCTCAATTAGAATCCAAAGATAATTCAAAAAATTAATAAGACTAAGAGCTGGTTCTTTGAAAAGATTAATAAAATAGACACCCTCTGGCTAACCTCATCAAAAAGAAAACAGAAAAATCCAACATAGTCCGGATTATGAAAGACAACGGGTCCATAACCACCAACTTCAACAAAATACAGAAAATCGTCAGGGATTACTATAAGAGATTGTACTCCTCAAAATATGAAAATACAGAAGAAATGGACAAATTTATTAACACATATGACCTACCAAAGCTAACCCCAGAAGACATAACTGACTTAAACAAGCCCATTACCTATACAGAAATAGAAAAGTTAATTAAAATCTCCCAACAAAGAAAAGCCCAGGCCCTGATCGATTCACAGCAGAATTTTACCAAACTTTTAAAGAAGATATAATACCTGTCTTCCTCAAATTAATCCAAAGAATAGAAAAGGAAGGAACACTCCCAAATACATTCTATGACGCTACCATCACCCTAATACCTAAACCAGGAAAAGATTCATCTAAGATAGAGAATTATAGACCCATCTCCCTTATGAATCTAGATGCAAAAATATTTAATAAAATTCTGGCAAACAGAATCCAGCAGCATATAAAAAAGATTATCCACCATGACCAAGTGGTATTTATACCACACATGCAAGGCTGGTTTAACATATGGAAATCAATTAATGTAATCCAGCATATCAAGAAACTGGCAAACAACAAACACATGATCATCTCAATTGATGCTGAAAAGGCCCTCAACAAAGTGCAACACCTTTTCATGATAAAAACACTGGAGAAGATAGGTATAACAGACAAATACCTTAATTTCATAAAAGCCATTTATGACAAACCTATAGTCAACATTATATTAAATGGAGAAAAACTGAAACCATTTCCTCTTAGATCTGGAACAAGACAAGGATGTCCTCTCTCTCTCTATTCTATTCAACATAGTAATTGAAGTCCTGGCCAGGGCAATCAGACAAGAGAAAGAAATCAAAGGGGTACAGATTGGCAAGGAAGAGGTCAAATTATCATTATTTGCAGATGATATGATCCCATATCTGAAAGGCCCCAAGACCTCAACCAGAAAACTGCTAGAACTAATTAACTCCTTCAGCAAAGTCACAGGCTACAAAATTAACACACAAAAGTCAATAGCTTTTCTTTACACCAATTCCAAACAGGAAGAGAAGGAAATTTCAGGAAAGATACCATTCATGATAGCCCACCAAAAAATTCAATACCTTGGAATCAATCTAAACAAAGACCCTTCAGATCTCTACAAGGAAAATTTCAAAACATTAAAGAAAGAAATAGCAGAGGACACTGAAAAATGGAAAGACCTCCCCTGCTCCTGGATAGGGAGAATTAATATTGTAAAAATGGCTATCCTACCAAAAGCAATCTATAGATTTAGTGCAATACCCACTAAAATTCCACTGACTGACTTTACAGAAATAGAAAAAATGATCCAACAATTCATATGGAACCACAAAAGACCACATATAGCCAAAACACTTTTAAGCTGCAAATCTAATGCAGGTGGAATCACAATCCCTGACTCTAAGCTATACTACAGGGCAGTGGTTGCAAAAACAGCTGGTACTGGCACAAAAATAGGTCCAAAGACATCTGAAACAGAATAAAAGACCCAGAAATACCTCAACACACCTATAGCCACCTGATTTTTGACATAGGAGCAAAGCAAGCAAACTGGAAAAAGGAAAGCCTTTTCAACAAATGGTGCTGGGAAACATGGTCATCTGCATGCAGAAAAATAAAAGCTGACCTGCATCTCTTAATATACACAAGAGTTAACTCAAAATGGATAAAAGATCTCAACATAAAACCAGAAATTTAAAACTTATAGAAGGTAAGATAGGCGATAAACTCCATCATATAGGCATAGGAAAGTATTTCCTTAAAAGAACTCCAATTGCCCAAGAAATTGCAACAAGAATAGATAAATGCGATCACATGAAATTAAAAAGCTTCTGCACAGCAAAAGAAACAATTAACAGAGTCAAGGAAACCCCCATGGAATGGGAAAAAATCTTCGCATTTTATACATCAGGTAAATGTCTAATTACTAGAATTTATAAAGAACTCAAGAAAATAACTCCCAAAAAAACAAACAACCCAATACACAAATAGGCAAAGGAACTGAGTAGATAGTTCTCAAAAGAAGCGGTCCATAAAGCCATGAAACACATGAAAAAGTGTTCAACATCCCTAGCCATTAGGGAAATGCAAATCAAAACAATGCTGAGATTTCACCTTACACCAGTAAGAATGGCCGAGATCAATAAAACAAATGACAACAAATGCTGGCGAGGTTGCGGGAAAAGGGAACACTCTTACATTGTTGGTGGAGCTGTAAATTGGTCCAACCACTATGGAAATCAATATGGAGGTAGCTTACAAAACTAAAAATAGATATACCGTATGACCCAGCTATAACACTACTGGGAATTTACCCAAAGGGAGATGGGTCATCATACCACCGAGACACCTGCATCTCCATGTTCAATGCAACACTTTTCACAATAGCAAGGGTATGGAATCAACCAAAATGCCCTTCAATAGAAGGATGGATTAAAAAAACTATGGTATATATACACAATGGAATACTACTCAGCAATCAAGAAAAATGAAATAAGGTCATTTGCAGCAAAATGGATGGAATTAGAAAAAATTATTTTAAGTGAACGAACACAAGCTCAGAAAGAGAAACACCACATGTTCTCACTCATATGTGGGAGCTGAATCAAAATTATAAGAAGGAAAAATACTATTCAAAGGTCAGATCAAAATAAAACAACAACAACAACAAAAAGCTAAGAATGGTGTCAATATAAATGGTCTAGAAAATGCATGCAGTTGTTCTGACAAGATAAAAACAAAGTTCACTACAGGAAAAGTTTCTATCTGAAACAGAACTGGAACCCAAGGACATACAGAAAAATATTACCAAGTAAATGATAGAGAAGACTTAGATGGGGGGGAAGTATACAAGAGGGTAAGGGGGAACCTATATGAATAATGCACATCAAAATGCATATATGGAAATGTCACAATGAAAAGCATGTCAGAATGAATCACATTAAGGTGTACATTAAAAATTTCCAATAAAAAAAATTTAAAAAGACAAATAAACAGAGCTATCTGGAATCTCATTAAAATCACACATGAGACAAATAATGGAAAAAAGGGGACAACTCGTGTATCAAAGAGAGTAATGACTGAAGTAGACCAAAACCCATCAAATGGGTTAAAATCCATGTGTTTATATTGCATGTTTCTCTCATGTGGATGCTACATTTAAATATATATATATATATATATATATATATATATATATATATATATGTATATATATATTCAATATTTTAAATGAAATGAAAGTAGAAGGGAGACTATGAGGTGGGAGAAAGAGAAGAATAAAAGGTAACAAGGAGAATGGAAGAGAAATATCTTACATTTTGTTCTCAAAGGCAGAATCTGGACTTAAAAAAGAAATATATATAGTTATGAAATATATGAGATGCAAGCAGAAAGCAAATTATTTGTGGGGAGTAAAGGAATCAGTGGAGGGGAGAGAGGGTGTGAAAGGTTAATGGGGGAGGCGATCCATATACAATGATATGCATGTGTGGAGATATCATAATGAAACCCATTAAATTGTATACTAACTAAAAAATTACTGCAAAAAGTGTCTAGGAGTCCTCATTAGCCCTCTTGGAATGCTTGAATGCTAAGGTACTAATTCACTTCTGAAAACTAGCATACACATGGAAACAAACATTTACCCTTTACTTTAGCATAATCACATAATTGATAGTGGGTACATATTCCTTTACAGAAGAATTTAAATGCAGGATAATGAATGCAGAAGTAATGATAGAATTAGTGTATCATCATTACCTGAAATATATAGATGGATCAGACAGATAGCACCTGAATCCCCTGATCAATTTTAACATGACAATATTATATGTTTCCTGATAAAGGCCTGGGTTACTGGCCTTTCTCTGCCATGCACTCCACCCTAATTTTGATCTCGGTCATATGACTTACTTTGCCCTGTGGTATAATAAACTTAGGGCTGAGAAAATACTTGAGAGTTTCTTCCATTCTTGGACCTCTGTAATCTCTGCTAATAATGTGAAGTAGCCTGCTTAAAAACTGGGAGGCCACCTGGAGCAGAGTGGAATTAATCTGGCTGACTCAATCCTAGACTGTCAAATCCCACCTTTGAAGTGTGCTTGCCAGAAAATTGAAGTAAAACTTGAATCTGATCAAACCTCTACAGGAAATGCAGAGAATAGAAAACCATATTAAGTGATTCCTCAGGGTTACAATCTCCAAAATCCAGAATGAGGAACATTCTAGACAGCTAATAACTGATTTAAACAACAAGAAAGAGGGAACTATTATAGATTTAAAAGTGATCTAAATCCAAGTGATAACATGGAACAAGTAGACTTGGATCCTAATTGGAACAAATTAATAATAAAAAGATAAAATAATTGGGGACATTTGAGCATTGATTAAATATTTGATGATATTATTAAATGGAGAAAAATTGAAACCATTTCCTCTAAGATGAGGAACAAGACAAAGATGTCCACTCTCTACTATCTTATTCAATATTGTGATCAAAGTCCTAGCCAGAGCAATCAGATAAGAAAAAGAAATCAAAAGGATACAGAATGACAAAGCAAAGGTCAAATTATCCTTATTTGCAGATGACATGATCCTTTACCTAAAGGACCCCAAAAATTTCTCTAGAAAACTTTTAGATCTAATTCACTCCTTCAACAAAGTGACAGGGTACAAAATTAACAGTCAAAAATCAATAGCCTTCCTTTACACTAACTGAGCAGGAAGAGAAGGAAATTACAGCAACAATCCCTTTCACGTAGCCCCACCAAAACTTAAATACTTAAAAGTCAGTCTAACCAAACCCCTGATGGTCTCTGCAAGGAAAACTTCAAAACATTAAAGAAAGAGATAGTAGAGGATACTAGAAGATGGAAGGACCTCCCTTGCTCATGGATCGGGATAATCAATATTGTAAAAATGACTATACTACCAAAAGCAATTCACAGATTTAATGCAATCCCCATTAAAATTCTAATTATAGGCTTTGCAGAAATAGCAAAAATAATGTAAAATTCATATGGAAACACAAAAGACCATGTATAGACAAAACAATCTTAAGCTGCAAAACCAGTGCAAGCGGGATCACAGTCCCTGTCTTTAAACTATACTATGGAACTGGCGAGGTTGTGGAGAAAAAGGAACCCTCTTGCACTGTTGGTGGGACTGTAAATTGGTTCACCCACTTTGGAAATCAATATGGAGATACCCCAAACAACTAAAAATAGAACTTCCACACGACCCAGCTATACCACTACTGAGAATATACCCAAAGGGAGACAAGTCATCATACAACAGAGACACCTGCATCTCTATGTTCAATGCAGCACTTTTCACAGTAGCAAGGATATGGAACAAACCAAGGTGCCCATCCACAGAAGAATGGATAAGAAAATTATGGGACATATACACAATGGAATACTACTCAGCAAAAAAAAACATGAAATAATGTCCTTTGCAGCAAAATGGATGGAACTGGAGAACATCATCTTAAGCAAACAAACACAAGCTCAAAAAGAGAAATACCATATGTTCTCACTCAAATGTGGGAGCTGAATCTTACTTAAAGGAAGAAAAAATCCTACACATAAATTGTATATAAAAATGCATAATTAAACTTGGCAAAAAAGGAACAATATAAAGAATAGAAATAAGGAGGGAGAGAACTAGCACAGGGAAACAAAGACTGCAGAAGGTGAGATGGGAAGGAGAGTCAATATAGAGGGATAAAGGGGGAGAGAATGATCTCAATGTAAACAACGCAACTTCATGAGTACATTGGAAAAATAGGGGACTATAATCCAAATATGCATTTGAGTTTTACTATGTATTTAGTTATAAGGCTCCATAAACTTTGTAAGTTGATAAAAGTGTAACCAAAGGTGATGTAATAGTTGCATAATGGAAAAAGCCAATGCTGTATTACTCCATACCCCACCAACATTTACCAATAAAGGGAGGAGAAAAATTTGATGATATTAAGAAATGTACTGTATATTTTTAGATGTAATTATGGTATTGTAGTTGTGTATTTTTAGAGCCCTTGGTGTATTGAGATATGTAGAAAAATAATTACAGCTAAAAAGATTAGCTAAGATTTACTTCAAATTAATCCACAGGATTTGAGAAGTGATAAATGAAAACAAAACATGAGCAATAGGAAAATTTATGATTATTAAAGCTAGATATGGGCTGGGATTTAGCTCAGTGGGTAGAGTGCTGCGCTGCAGTCTCTGAGGCCCCAAGTTCAATTCCCAGCACCGCAAAAATGGGAGAAGGGCCTGGCAATCCACTCCCAAGGCAATCCCGAAGCACTCAGCCATTGAAAACCCTATGAGGGTCGCTATGAGTCGGATACCGACTCGACGGCACCTAACAACAACAATCTGCTCTTGTGTATTTTTAAAAGTCCAATCACAAAGCTAAACAGAAAACAACCTTTATCAGTCATCAATTATTTCTCCAAAGTGAATGCTGCTATGTTTCCCATATATTTTCCCAGATTTCTCCCATGCACATGCTGGCAAATTCGTATCTACCAATTTATGTAAATATACATAATTTTTAAAACAGTGCAATGACACTGTACATGACAAAATGTAATTAGATAAATCTCACACATCTACATAGCAGCAAACATCAGAATATTTATGTAAATATATGCATAATGGGATGGAAGAAGTTCAATACCTATAAATGTAGCCTGTCAAATTTGACTGTTTCTTTTCCTGTGGCATTGTAAGTATAATTCAAATACTTTATATTAATAAAAATTCTTTCCATATGTGCCCACAGTTTTGCTAATAAAATAATACCACTTTTGGAGCCATGGGTAGATATGCCTTGTGTATATTTTCCCTCTTCACCAAATGAATATATAATAGAAATTGTATGTAAGGGTCTTCTGGAACATTTGCCTAAGGAAATAAAATTTAAATGTATTTTTAATAAAAAAAATTCTTTAAGTCCATGTGTTTGGCATGTTCTGTGAACCCCTGTATAAATCTTATATATAGGTTTATACTCAGGAATAATTTGACAAATATGTCATTGCATATGATGTGCTATTGCTGATGATGATAAAGTGTAGCTCCTAGTAATTTATATTATATCCAGAAGGGAAAAATCAACTTGCCAGCAAATAATCCAATTGGAAGTAATGTTCAAAAAGATATTTTGTGGAAACTACAGCAAATTTCTTTTCTCATCAAGACCAAGCAAGAGCATTTACCCTTGAAATATTCCATGCCAAAATTGTCTTCTGAACCCAACTTCTCAACTCTCTGTGCTGCCTGGTTACTAGTACAGCCCATGAGTAGTGCCAACTGCTGCTCTAGGAGAATTTCACACCTCACAGTTCAGCTCTCTGTTAAATGCCCAAATAATTCTACACTTTCTTAGTTAAACATCAACTTTTCAGCCACTAACCTGATTTTGTATAAAGCAAACCAATCATTTTTCAGTATGCATAAGAAAATATATACTTGAGAATTCAAGCTGATGTTTGCCTAAAATCTGTAAAAATATAGCTAACAGCATGTCTAAGTAATATACTCATTTCTCTTGTTTAAGTGCTATTTTAGTTATCTTTTGGTATTATTTTAGCTCTCTGGAATGCTGTATAAACATAATGTGATGATTTATTTTAAAATACTTGATCCTAAGGGCATGGATATATAGGTATCTTATTTAGTTTTATGTTATATATGCCTGCAGCCATAGCACTGTGGCCTCCAATCCCATCAGATCTCAGAAGCTAAGCAGGATCAGGCCTGGTTAGTACTTGGATGGGAGACCACGTGAGAACACCAGGTGCTGTAGGCTTGGGAGAAGGACCCAGTAATCCACTCCTCAAAATCAGTCAGCCATTGAGAACCCTATGAATAGCAGAGAAGCACTGACAGTAGTGTTTCGCCTATTGTATGTAGGGTCACTATGAGTCAGATACCAACTCGACGGCACCTAATGACAACAATGTTTTATATGTTAGGTGCGTAAAACAGTAAAGCGTGTAAGTTAGCTGTTAAGAGAAGAGAACCTGCCAAAAAAGGTGTATGCCTAGACATATGTTGTCATTAGGCTAGAGAAGTAGGCTAGGACCAGATCACGAGGGGCCTTGTCCTTAAAGTCATGAGATATGATCTTAGTTACATTTTAAAATAACACTCTTTGGCATGAAGACTATGTTCCAATCTAAAGACACTGATTGGAGACTATTAAAGTAACCCAAATGAGAGATCCTGATAGTTTGTACTGGGCTTATGGCAGGGGCCAAAAAGAGAAGCAAGAGAGTTTGAGAGTTATCTAGGTGACAGAATCCATTCTTTTGTGAATTTAGAGTCTAAGGAATTCTTGTCTTACCTAAGGAACTAGTGTGCTTAATTTTATTAAACCATGGGAACTATACAGCCCATTGTTTCCTGATGTGTTTTGGCTGAGGTAACATTGGAGCTCAATTGCAGTAACACTCTTAGTCTGTATTTCTCCCATTTTGAACCTCTCCCTGCTTCACTTTAGATCTTTTATTTATGTTGATAGTTTTATTGCATATGTACTTGCTTAATATGCTTCCTCAAGTCCTAAGCAATAAATAAAATAGGCAAATGCAACTTTCATTTTAAGCAGCACACACTTGCAGTTTTTCGATTAAGAATTTGTCTTTGGTAACAATATCTTGAAGCACCTCTTTCCTGTTCCTCTGATCAGCTGCCTTCTTCCCTCTGGTCAGAAGACACTGCTGAGAGAAGCTTTATGTCTCTGTCACATTGACTCTGGGTAGTGATCTCCAGAAGTGCTGACCTTCTATTGCAGCCTCTGAGCACTTGCTCCAACAGTCAGGAATCAGTCAGAAATCTGAAAGAAGATTCAAAAGGATTATTATAGTAGCCTTTTCAGTAACCCACTGAAAATTTAGCCTATACACTATTACTCTGAAAGAAATATTTACCAATAACTGCTGTGTGGATTCTCTTCACAGCCAACACTCAGTCACAACCAGGGGTCTTGGGCAGCTTGTATCTTAATCCTCAAGTTCCTTTCAAAGAGAAAAAATAACACTTATGTTTGAAAAAAAACACAGTAGCATGTTAAGAAGTACATTCAAATATTTTAATAATCATCAATTAAATTTTATAATTATGTACTTAAATATTTTCCCATTTCCTCCCCAGGCCATCCCCAAAATACTCTGTGTCATTGACATAAATTCTAAAAAGCTGGCTCACCTCTGAAAGACACTTATAAATATGTTTCCCATTTTGATCTGGAAGGACTCATGCTCTTTTTGTCCTCCTTTTCCTGCACATGTCCTCTCTGGCTGGCCCTGTTTGCTTTTTCGTGCATTATTTTGCCATGCCTCAGGCATTGTTCATCTCCGTGCTCTGCATTCTACCTTCGGGCTCTCTTTTACTAACTCTCTTCTGTAGCTAGGAGACTTCTAAGTTTCTTTCCAGGCCATTCAGCTTCCTTGGCATTACTTGCTCATTGATCATTTCTAACCACTTTTCTACTTCTACTTCTTGGCACAAAATGAAATGTAAGACTACTGAAAGATTTTGAGGAAATTACTCTGGTTGCTACTGAGCAGCAGGCTTTTCAACCATTTGTCATTACCTCAGTGTCTCCAAAGTCACAGGTGCCTCTCATTCATTTTGAAATCCTACAAAATGTTCTAATTTTGACCCAAATTACTGCTTTGGACAAAAGCAGAGGTACTTGTTACATTATAAATTTTGTCACATTTACACCAAAATTGTCCTTTTAGATGAACTTTGTTTTATATTTACTGGCAAAAAAATAGTGTGTACACAGGTAATTTAATCCTATGTGAAGCTCCTCTGTAAGGGGAGCACCTCTCTAAACCAAATATAGATGCATTAATCTCTTTGCTCTTTGTCATTTCTCTGGTAAGAATTTGTCTCATGTACAATTTAATAGGCATTTTAGAAACATGAAAATTAATCCCTACAGTTTTTTTTTCTAGTCTACCAGTCATCTGCCTATAGCCATACCATTGCAGCGTCTGATCCCATAATATCTCAGAAGCTAAGTAGGGTCAGGCCTGGTTAGTACTTGGATGACAGACTACCTAGGAACACCAGGTGCTGTAGGCTTAGGAGAAGGACCTGGCAACCCACTCCCCCAAAAATAAAACAATCAGCCATTGAAAACCCTATGAATAGCAGAGAAGCACTAACAGTATTCTTTCACCTGTTGTACGTAGGGTTGCTATGAGTCGGACACTGACTTGCCAGCACCAAACAACAACAACAACCAGTTCTCTATTGGGTTTCTCAGGTTTGATTTATTTGGAAAGACTTTAGAAACTAGAATAATATTGCGAGGCTTCTAAAGTAAGCACTGTTTGACAATCAACCAATTAAATTATATGGCACGATTCTTAAATGACAGTCCTTATGTTATTCAAATACCCTCCCCTTTTCATTCATAGATTCCACTCTTCCTTCATCATTCCATCCTCTCACTTCTCATAGCCCCGTTCCAGCACCTCCACGTTCAAGTTCACTTCTTCCTTTAGCCAAAACACCATTGTTCAGGAATAAACTTGTTGAATGGCATACCACTCAAATGGCACACCAACATTTTTTCTTTGTTCTGAGATTACAATATTGTATTGTTAAAGAAAAAAGTACTCAATGATACTTCATGAAGCATGGTAAGGAAAACTTTATTCAAGACCATCATGAAAAGGTGTTGCACTTTATCGAAGGCCTTTTCAGCATCAATTGAGATGATCATGTGGTTTTTGTTTGTTTCTTGATATGTTGGATTACATTAATTGATTTCCGTATGTTAAACCAGCCTTGCATCTGTGGTATAAATCCCACTTGGTCATGATAAATAATCTTTTTCGTATGCTATTGTATTCTGTTTGCCAGAATTTTATTGAATATTTTTGCATCTAGATTCATAAGGGAGATGGGTCTATAATTCTCTATCTTAGATGAATCTTTTCCTGGTTTAGGTATCAGGGTGATGGTAGCTTCATAGAACGTATTTGGGAGTGTTCCCTCCTTTTCTATTCTTTGGAATAATTTGAGGAGGACAGGTATTATCTCTTCTTTAAAAATTTGGTAGAATTCTGCCGTGAATCCATCAGGACCTGGGCTCTTCTTTGTTGGGAGACTTTTAATTACCTTTTCTATTTCTGTATAGGTAATGGGCTTGTTTAGGTCAGTTATGTCTTCTGGGGATAGTTTTGGTAGGTCATACATGTTAATAAATTTGTCCTTTTCTTCTGCATTTTCATATTTTTGGGAGTATAGTCTCTCATAGTAATCCCTGACAATTTTGTGTATTTCATTGGATTCGGTGGTTATGGATCCGTTGTCTTTCATAATCCATACTATATTAGATTTTTCCTTTTTCTTTTTGATGAGGTTTGCCAGAGGGGTGTCTATTTTATTAAACTTTTCAAAGAACCAACTCTTTGTCTTATTAATTTTTTGAATTATCTCTTTAGATTCTAATTGAGATATTTCTCCCTTTATTTTTGTAATTTCCCTCTGTATGTTCCATTTAAGGTTGTTTTTTTGTTGGATTTCTAGCATCTTAAGCTGTGTCAATAGGTCATTTATTTGTCTCATTTTTATTTTATTGATGAAGGCACTTAATGCTATGAACTTCCCTCTTAAAACTGCCTTTGCTGTATCCCATATGTTTTGGTATGATGTGTTTTCATCATCGTTTGATTGTAGGAATTTTTTAAATTCCAATTTGATTTCATCAACAATCCATGGGTCATTCAGTAGTGAATTATTCAGTCTCCATGAGTTTGTAAAGTTTCTGGGATTATTCATGCTCTTGAGCTCCAATTTTATCCCATTATGATCTGATAAGGAACAAGAGATAATTTGTATATTCTTGAACTTGTTGAGGGAGTTCTTATGGACTAGCATATGATCTATTTTAGAAAATGTACCATGTCAAGCTGAGAAGAATGTGTATTCCTCATCGTGTGGATGAAATATTCTGTATATATCTGTAAGATCCAGCTGGTTTAGGGTGGAGATTAGATTTGACGTTTCTCTGTTGATTTTTTGTTTTGATGACCTGTCTCTTGATAAAGTGCAACACCTTTTCATGATAAAAACATTGGAAAAAATAGGTATAACAGGCAAATACCTTAATTTCATAAAAGCCATTTACGACAAACCTACAGCCAACATTATATTAAATGGAGAAAAACTAAAACCATTTCCGCTTAGATCTGGAACAAGACAAGGATGTCCTCTCTCTCCTATTCTATTAAACATAGTAATTGAAGTTCTGGCCAGGGCAATCAGACAAGAGAAAGAAATCAAAGGGATACAGATTGGCAAGGAAGAGGTCAAATTATCATTATTTGCAGATGATATGATTTTATACTTGAAAGACCCCAAAACCTCAATCAAAAAACTTCTGGATCTAATTAATTCCTTCAGCAAAGTTGCAGGCTACAAAATTAACA